>SNQN01000525.1:0-85118 GCA_008642245.1 Bassia scoparia
CACGGCACCATGCAAAAATACTGTTTCTCCTTGGTTGTTTTCATCGTCGTCTCCTCCTTCGTCACTGTCGCGACGGGGATAGCTGTGAAGCTACCCCCGAACGTGACGTTTCCGGCGATCTACGGGTTCGGAGACTCGATTATCGATGCAGGGAACAATAATCAGATTAGCACCATAATCAAGTCTAATTACCCTCCTTATGGCCAGGATTTCAAGGGTGGAATGCCTACTGGAAGATTTTGCAATGGCAGAATCCCTACTGACTTGCTTGGTACGTATTCATTATACCGTGTGTTATTTTATTTTATAATATAAGCATATCATTTGTACTACTACTAAGTTATACTAATGCTATTTAGTGGTCTATTAATTATTATCACTAGTGAATAGATTAATGTAATAATAAAATCGTATGCAGTAGTATGATTATTTATATATATAATGTCAGGACTTCCTGTTCAGAGTGAATAATATAATTATTCATGCACTTGCTT
Source organism: Bassia scoparia (assembly GCA_008642245.1). Classification (NCBI taxonomy): domain Eukaryota; kingdom Viridiplantae; phylum Streptophyta; class Magnoliopsida; order Caryophyllales; family Amaranthaceae; genus Bassia; species Bassia scoparia. The sequence goes on from SNQN01000525.1 coordinate 495, forward strand.
TAATGTCTTAACTAGTTTTATGTGCACGCGATGCGTGCGTGCTTAAACTTATGAATATTGCAATTCATTTAAAATTATTACTCGGAGTATATATATACTACGAATTTAGTTTGTACGTGCACGCGATGCGTGCTTAGACTTATGAATATTGCAATTCATTTAAAATGATTATATAGTACAAATTTAAATTAATTACAATTAAAATATTTTAAAAAATTGAAATTATTAATTTATATACAGCTAATTAGCTATACAATTTATCTTAATTGTAATTAATTTGTAAGTAACTATTGTTTGAATTCAAACTATATTTCATAATGTTCTAATTCAATTTGAAATATTGTTCATTGAATTGAATTGTTCACTAATTAAGTCACATAATAAATGTATTTTCTATTTTCATTTGAATAATATAAGAGAATGGGTAATTCAAACACATCAATTCACAATTTTTTTATTAAGGGTATTACTGACTTTTAATAGGGGGACACCATCTTCCTCCCCCCTTCCCTTATATAATAGAGATAAACACGATATTATAAATAGCATATATTGTTAAATCAACTTAACGTACTAATTATGTTTGGCATCAGTGACTTATCAAATCAATTAATGGATTGTGAGTTTGTGACAGTGACTTTTATTGTTCATCCATATAACATTATTTATTGTGAAATATGTTTTTGGATAGTAATGTGAACGTGTTGTTATAAAGGCAGTTGAACTAGTAATTTCAATTATTATTGGCCTTAGTAAATAAGGACTAGAAGATGGTTTACCCTAATTTTATGAATAAATATCCTACAAAATCATCTCAAATGTCAAAAAAATAGATAAAATTTTAAAAAAATTATGGTAAAGATCAATATGAATTGATCGATTCATATTGATCGATTATGAGTAGCGATCTTTGTATAGTTGCAATAGCTTTTGCCTGAATGATGGCCATAGATAAACTTGCTACATCTTAGGTTAATTGATCTCAGGCTAGATCGTTACTCGTAAATTTGAATCTATTTTTTTTTAATTTCCTAATTATTTGAACTAAATTTGTTTGGCCGAGCTAATATGTTTGGCTTATCTATAATTGACATTCGTGCTCCAATGACCATGGTTAAGGTACGTAGTAGCTTATTGAAATTTGCCGAGGCATTTTTAGGTTAACCAATAACAACTTCAAGAAAATAAAATTTCTTAGGAAGTGAGATAAGCTTGCATTGTCTTGTTTTGGTTGGAAAAACGATGGAAATTTGCACTTGGGAGGAAGGGGAGTAGGGGACCATGTTATATATTCTCTATCAGTGGGAAATTAAATTTCATCATCACCCGAACAAAATTATAAATTTCATGTAAAAATCAATTTCTTTGATCAATTCATTTCCTACATTCGATCAAACAATCCCAATGATGTCAAAATGACAACGAACTTCCTTGTGGATGTGTATGCGTGAATTCCCCCAAATCGAATAAATCAAATTAGTAGATAATCCGCCATTATTTATGCACATAAATCTGACTTGGTCAGTTGATTTGAATTCCATTTATTACTATATCTACATATCAATTTCTGTATACCATACCGAGGGCTCACTCATACAGTGACGTGTCTATATAGGTGTTGCTATAATATGACCATTATTGTTAAGATGACTTAGCTGGCTACTATAATTTAACACTTGCATAATAATGTATAATAAATGCAATTACCAAACACAATAAGATATAAAATCCTACCTTGAAGTGATACACTAAATTTAATACTATTCATAGTCTTCGATACCTCTCCATATATATACTATTATGTCACCATGCCCAGCGAAAAATCTGATCATAATCATCCCCAATAATACGAAGATTATCATTAATTGCCGAAGGTGCATAGATTTATAATCACAAGAATGCCTCAAGAACACACCATACAACATTGAAAGCTTAAATTGAGATATTAATGACTTTTCACCAAAAATATTACGTCAGCAGCTGTAAACGTATTAGCCAGGTGTGGGTGAGAGTCAACTACACGACATCCAAACCGAATTACTGTTGTATAATAAGCTATCAGACAAGGCCGCACTTATATAGATTAAAAATGATCCGTATTAGAAAATACGTATGCCCTCAGAAGAACTGAACCTGCTATACAATGAACTGTAGGCTATAAAAAGCTATTAACAATCTAAGTGGGCAGACAGATACTGGCAGCTAGCTGTGGTCCATGCCAACCCGTCAACAAGAACAACAAAAAATGAGTTCTTGGCATGCCAACCTTACAAACACGGCCAACACTAGCCGAAAACTAGCTAGAATAACACCTTGCAGACGAGCTCCCACCCACCCACCACAAACACCGCCGGCAAGGCGAAAGCGCATAACAGCATCGAAACTCTTCAAGCACCGATCGATTGTCAAGAGCTCCAACTTCACCCGACACATAATGCATGGGGCGGGGCCCCACACTTAACGAAGATATCCGAGGCATCTGCACCTCCAGGAACTGAATAAGGTGAGAGGTTTGACACCAGCAACTAGAGTTGCGCCCCACAAGAGTGATCAGTCACACAGTCATATAAACGGGTTGGAATTGGCCCACTATAGAACCACCTAACTCAAATTCGTAAATACAATGTGTGTGATCCCACAAACCGAATTAAAGATTTCTAAACGGGAGCCTGAAGCCACAGCTTCTCGCCAAGAGCCGCCAGCATCAACCCCTCAGACTCCCGGAACGCACAACCTAACCAAAATCCGCACCGACCAAAAACCGCTAACAATACACAACGTCGTGTTATTTATATATATATTCGTGCTCGAGAGCTCTCGAATGTGGTCAACGTCTGTTAATACTAATGTCCTATAATTAGCGCATAAAAAACACGACAGATCAAGACCATTCAGTGACTCTAAGACACCCGATTTATTTAAAAGCCAATTGAAATTTCCCCACCCAAGCACCAGACCTCGCTAATGGAAATAAAACGAATTCTCGGTGATCGAAAACCGATGAACACAGCTCCTAACACCATAACAATAGTAAGTCAAGACTAGACCATCAACCCCAAATCAAGTATATGACGTCCAATTTGTCGTGTTAAACGAGAGATCGAGGGTCGAACTATTCCAACAACACTAATACCCTCTCACGTAACAGTAACTAAACCAGCTTCCAATAACATAATAGTCGACGAATTCCATGACAATATAAATGAATGTATTCTAACCAAACTAAGCCAATTAACAGCTCAGTTTCCCGCTACTCATACATATTTTTCGTGTTGAGTGGTTAAAGACATACTAATTAATGCTCTTCGAGGCCCTATGGTTAAATTATATCAAATATACGTTGATCACAAGAGAAAGGAAATAAAAATAAAATTGATTATGTAATATATGTAGTCCATTATTCGGATACAGTGATAATTACACACTAATGATGACAACAACAATTAGTTGACATATCTATATCGACTACATACTCATTATAACTATATACGATTAAGTGGTTAAAATGCATTTACCCGCTATTTTAGTGTTGGTTGTTGGATAAAATCAAAGCACATATCGACACAAGAAGGATATAATTACATAGGTAAGCTCATGGAAAAATAGATTTTCCCTAGATACAATCACAAAAAAAATTACCTATTCTCATAGTCCCACAACACCACAAGATCCAATTCTTACCATGAAAAATCAAGTTTTACGCGATATAGGTCATCTATTCAAGATCGCCTCATATAAAAAAGATGTCTATTTTATTCATTGATTCTCTAAAGCCTTATTATTAAGCTTCGATCTACTATAGCAGACGCATGTAAAAGTATGAAAACAAAACCGTTGCGTGGTATACCTCATATTTTCTCCTAGTCACTCCACGGCAATCGTTTGGTCACAGCCTAACCCAGTTAATCCATAATTTATTGCCACAATCCAAATGCAGTAGAAATGATTGCCTATTAGTAGGTCAACGCTGCCTATGAGTGAAGAGTTAATATAACTATGATATGCAACAACTATATTCCAATACTATATGTCAATTGTTATCCACGTATGCATGCTTTGGACCGAATGACGACCACCTTATACTAACTTACAAGCATTAGTACCCAGCTCTCCTTCATGATTAAGCCTCTGAAAGAAAGCCGTCCATATTACACTTAACTGGACATGCCTCCCCTTTCGCATTCCTAGAGTGTACTGGCTCTAGTTATGACACACTTCATTGACAAAAATCGCAATCCCACCTCCATAGGACCACCGGACGACCAGCACACAATACCCAAAAACCACACCACCCAAACGCAGACCAAAACATCTAAACCTACCAAACACCGACACCCGAGCACAACTTTAAATTCGACAAACTATCAGCCATAGTAGAACTAGTAGAACCACGTGAGTAATTAGAGTCGCTCAGACCAATAGACACGTTCAATTCGTAGGCTTAGTTTCCAAAATGCTGAAACAATTAATGATAAAACATGTAAATAAATGGACTATATTAGTCATTATATATCTAACTGTTTTTAATTGTGGAACGGATGCAGTCGGTTATTATCACTTGGATCAGCTAGGGTATTTTAAGGAGTGCATAAAGAAGATGAAGCAAGCAGTTGGTAGAGAAGACCAACTACGTTTTGAAAACACAGTGTCTACTTCGTCGTAGCCGGAAGTGAACGATATCTCCAACACTTACTTTGACACTCCTTTCAGAAGACTACACTACGACGTCGACTCTTAACACAACCCATGCGTGACTCTGCGTTTCATTCATTCAGGTATATATTATTATGATCATCTGAATGATCGGTTCTTAATGAATTTTCGAAGCTTTTTAATCAATCCGTCAATGCCTTAATCCTATAATTATATTTATTTATGATCATCTAGTAGTTTTTTTAATGGCATACCTAATAAGATCGTTTTTATTAATAAAAGAATTATTTTTTGGTACATTGTTAAAAACCCGAACATTTGCTTAGAACTTATCTAGTAAGATCTGGCAACGCAGATTTGGTTAGGGTTGGTGAATGCCGAGTTTTACAAGCTACACATGGGCATAGCTCGTACGGACTAAGCATTAATGTGACCACATCTAACCTTTTTAACTATACTGACATGTATGTGTTATCCTCAATTGATTGTTTCACCAAATATGTAAAAGTCTTTCAATGCTCGATAAAATAAAAAATGAAAAAAAAAAAAAAGCAAGATTCAATATCTAGGTAAATCAGGAAAATAAAATTTTCAAGAAATGAGAACCGTGAATAAATTTGTGTCTAATTTGCAAATTTCTATGTAGTAGATGAAACTTTGATTAATGATGATCTTTGATTTTTTGATTTACTATTTATCGCGACTTTTGTGAACASAAAAATTTAAGTCTAGCACTATAGATTGAGTTTGATCCAAATTTTGGATGCAACTTTTTTTAATGATTATATGAAATTAGATATCGACTAGTCATGTCATCATTCATTCACCGATATGTAATAATGGGGTGAGTATTTTCGCACTCGACAATTTTTTGTCGCACTTCCCCTCTTCTTTCATAAATAATGTTCATGGAGAGGAGAGAGGCCAGTGGGGAAAAAAATGTGGAGTGCGGAAACACACTTCGATAATAATGTTGTAGCGAGTTTCTCACTTGTAGTACCACAACTAGATATTGCTAATTGAACAAAGAAAAAAATTAAGTGGATTAATTGTTTTTAAAATTCTAAATTCTACCGTACCATTTTAAGTTTACATCAACAAAATAAATCTCATATCATGAATAACTACGACATGTATGTCTACATACCTATCAATTCAATACGTGCTTATCAAGTTATCATCAACGAACAAAGCTAGTTGAATTGACGACATGCATTCGCGTCTATATCTAATGTACTCCYTCCGTATCATATTAACTGTAATGATTAGACATTTTTTTTCAATACTTTATATCAAATCGTTGAAATTAATACGATACGGAGAGAGTATATGTACTTATATTCTCCATCGATTTATGAGATGCAATTTTTTTTCGGTGTTAAGAGAGCCACAAGGGGATGAAAATCGATCCCAAGATTTTCTGAAAYCGGAAGGAAAGCTTTGACCACTTARTCTACCCCTCASTCTYGTGTATGAGATGAGATGCTAATAAAAGGCAACAATTACATATTTATTACATATTTATATGAATTATGGATGGATTTTGTTCCCATGATATATATATGAATTGCTACTTAAATTAATTGAATTGTGTTTTTATGATATAAATTGAACAGGATTTATATAAGCTTGGGGCAAGAAGAATAGGGGTGTTTAACAGCAGCAATCCAAGTAGGGTGTCTGCCGTCGCAGCGAACACTAGGAGGAGGTGTAACGAGGGATTGTGCTGAGAATACAACCAAGCTTTTCATTGTTTAACCTCTAAGCTTTCTGCTGCGATTGCTTCTCTCTCTCCTAGAGCTTTCTGATCGAGGCTCGTCAATCGATATCTATAACCCTATGTTGGATCTTATCCCATACCTGAAAAATACGGTATGATTCGATATAACTTCATCCGTTTCAATTTATTCTATACGTTTGTTTTTTTAGATTTTACTACCAACGTATGAGTTCGGTAAATCTTGAAAGATGTGCGCATATAGTAATATGTTAGATATTGTCAGTTAGGGTGGCTAGGAATTGATGAAACTAGTTGACATCTTGGATGTCATGTATGTGTTTAAATTAAACAAGAATAGTGTGTTTGAAAAATGATATGTGATCTAGGATCATGCCTTCCTTTAGGAGGAAACAATAAATCCATGTATTTATGATGATTTCATACATTTATGATTGTTGGTCTGGGAAATGAATAACACATCAAACTTGCGTTAACGGGTTGAAATCATAATAATGTACAAGGTACGGCCTTGTTAAGGTCTATTTCTTTGATTCCGGCAATATAATGGACCTGAATTGAACTGAAATAATACCATAAAATTAAGTCAAAAAAACATGTCCTAATTGTTGAAGATTGAAAGCAACATTTTTTTCATGTTAACCTAAAACATAGATAACAATAAAGCAAATACAGAAGTTCTTTTAATCAAGTATTGTCGATATTTTTTATAAAAAGTGCAGTTTAATTTGCCCTTAATTTATCATAAAAAAGTATATTTCCTTATAAATTAATAGAAGAAACTTCCATTAATTTTTTTTAAAAAATTATAGTATTTTACTTACAAGATAAACCCTAAATAGTGTTAGATCAAAATTTAATTTCTTAGTAACTCTATTGTTTTTGCATGAGATAAATAACAATTTATATGGCCTTAAACTCTCCAACCACCTCCTCACACCCACCCATGCCACAATAATACAAAAAAAGATATTAAATGAGAAATGGACATTATTAATTAATTACTCCCTCCGTTTCAAAATGTTGTTACGTTTACTTTTTGCACAGTTTTCAATGAACTTGTCTAAACCATAATATCTTTCACCATACTTTATAAAAAATTAACAAAATTTGATAATAAAAAACACGCATTGAGACGAATCTAACGAGATCTCTCATGAATATATTTTTTCTTATATATTGTGAGATAATTCAAAGTCAAAGTTTCTCTCTCGTTGTACTAATATTTCAAACGTAACAACAAATTGAAACGGAGGGAGTATAAACCTAACACTTATATTTTGCTCATTACATTTTCCAGCTAAAAAAAATTATTAACATTATATATAAACCGGTGATACAATGTACATTCTCGTTGTACAATAATGTTACACTATAAAATATTGAACCGATCATTGATGATAATGAACTCGGTTTGATTTTCAGGTTCGAACAATCGGGTAAGGGATGCTGCGGAACAGGACTGATAGAAGTGACGAGCTTGCTGTGCAACAAGCTTGATGCAGTTTGTCCAGATAATTCCAAGTACTTATTTTGGGATGTTACCATCCTACTGAGAAGGGATACAAGGTTCTCGTGATCAGCTTACTGAGAAATATCTCCATTTATTTTATTAAATTCGCGACTTTATATTATTATTATTGTTAATTATTTTCATCTTTAATTCGATTTGTTATTCGTTAAAAAAGATTTGTAATAGGAAGCAATGAAGATATTGCTTTTATTTGGTCTCAATTAGTTTGTTGCTTTACATTAGCATGTAACTTTATCTATTATTAGTTGGAAGGACATTTTGTTACCTTGAATGATGAATGGTTTAGTATGGTGTGGTGATTTGAATTTTAATTATCTCTTTATCAATTTTTTCATCAGATCATATCCTGCAAGTTTTTTTCGGTTATTTATTCAGGGTTTATGATATATACAACACTTAGATTATCATCGAATAATTAAATGTATTTCTTAATGTAACGTTGTACTCCGTATAAAACTGAGAATTTATGAAAAAAATCACGTGTCAATCAGTGTTAGACATGCTTATTAATGGTGTAAACTTTTTCCTCATTAAGCTCTTATAGATCGAACAACCCTAAGAGTATTTGTTTTTTCTAAAATTCCATTTCTTTTTTATTGGTTTTTCTTATAATTGGTAGAAAATTCGATTTAGCAAGTGACTTCTAATCTTAATTTTGAGGATGTTACCTCAGCTCGTACCATTCTACCATTACTCATTTGAATCTCATAAAATCGAAAAGCAAATTGCAATTCTAAAAGTTATGTAATTATCAATTTTATATACAATCATCGTACGTGTTTTTACATTTCATTTGTATCGTAGGTCTTGGAAAAGTTTTAAGACAAAATAATTCTTTTTTTTTATGAGAAAGTTAAACGGTTTCACTCATAAAATAGCCAAACAACATTAACAATTTGACAAATTTGCAAAACGACATTAATTGACATACACAGAACCTATGAACTTTTTGCAATTAAAAATGGATTTAACTAAAATCGCCTTAAATAATTCCCTTCATCTGAAGCAATATGGATTTGTGAGTTGCGTAGATTCGGCAATCTATTTGTTTATGCATAGTTGCGTCGGCCGGTGTACATCTGTAAGTCTTCCTAAATATGACAAAAATAATGAAACCGTACAAGCTAAGTTCCAAAAGAGATGTAGCGTATATCGATCTGCGAAACACCAGTAAATTGAACCAACCTCCATCACTAGATCAGACTGAGAGCACATCCATTGGTACAACCCGTATACCAACTGACACTGACAAGCCGCTGAACAAAAGACTTAAACTTAGCCAAGGTCTCTTCTAAATTAGAAAGAGCAAAGGATATGATCCAACAACTCCAAGATTACGATCAGGATGATACCCAAAACTCTAATGAATTCATTATTGAAACGAAAACAAAAGGAAAAACCTAAAGAAGAATGTCTTGTTCGAACCAACCTGCGTAACTCAAGCAACCCCGACGATGCAGGTTGCGATCCACCAAAGGTGGGGCAATTGGAGTAACCACCTTTTCCGATCCACGAGACTCCATCGCAGGCAACCATCAACGAGGAGGAAAAGGGATGCATAYCAGTCAAAACCTAACCTGTGCTAGCAAACGACTCAAACAAGGAGAAGGGGGGGCTCACCGGTGTCAAGGAAGGCCGCGACCCAGCCTTGAACGACGAGTCCCCGCTGGACTGGAAACATGAAGAGAGAGGAAGAGGGGGACGAAGAAAACGGAAAAACTACCAAACCCTGAACTAGAGACTCACAACCCTAACTCTCTCTCTCGAGAAAAGGGACTCTTAATTATTTAAGACAAAATAATTCTTCAAATTGAACATTGTACGATATCTTCTCCACTATCCACATTTGAAATGATAAAAAAATTGAAATTAGATGTTACTCTTTCTATTTTTGTCGATAGTTTCTCTCTATTTTATTCCCATCACATAACATCTACAATAATAAATCATAGGAAGTTTGATCTAGCTAATTTAACCGATTAACCACCATATCACTATCTCCCAAACTTTTTTGTCTTTAAAACTTACATCATTCATTAATTAGAGAAAATTTAAGTATCGGTTACATTAGAGTCTTAGATGCATTGGTGCACAATAAATTTAGTGTGCATCAGATTAGAATGAATGATCTTTTTGGTCAATATAATAATCCTTTCGATCTATACAATGACCCTTATTGTTTATCATTATRTTGATGTGAAATAAATAATATGTTACTCCCTTAGTTTTTTTTAGATGTTCCACACCATTTTGGAACGGTTTTTAAGAATTGATTGAGTTGAATAAAATAGTTGAATAAGTTTGGGTAAAAAGTTAAATAAGTTAGGTAAAAAAGTAAATGTGTGAATGAAATTTTATGAAAAATAGTAATTTTAGGTGAATAGATGGGGTAAAATAATGAAAGTTGACTTTAGAAATGAGTAATTCATTAATGTTAGAGTAAATAAAGTAGGTAAAAGGTAAAAAAGTTATTTTTAGATTGGTTTTGAACATCTATTTGAAAACGGCTCAAAGAGAAAAGTGGAACATCTAAAAAAAAAGGAGGAAGTATTATATAGACTAAATGGTCACTATATGCTTAATGCATATAACTTACTACCTCTGTCTCGCAATTCTCGCAACACTTGAATATTTTATCTYTCACAAATAATAGCAAGAGTTGCAAGAATTACGAGACGGAGGGAGAATAATTTATCATAACATTACTACATGTCTACAAGGAGGGGAACCATAAATATTCATTACATAATTGTTTGGACATTTAAGCCCCATGATTTGGGCCAAAGCCCAAWAAAGTTTGGGCCTTAAATTTGAGAAACCCATCACATTTTGTCATCTTTCCATCTTCGTCACCTGATAACGGAATTTGCAATTTGCACTCATTCTCTTTTCTCAGCAACACTTTAATTTTACATTGCGAAATTCAAATTCGAAAACTKCCATAATCAACTCACTCGCATTTTTTCTTCCTTATTCACTCTTCCTTCCATTGATTTTAGGGTTAGGGTTAGGGTTTCAGTTTCATAATGGACCCAATTGCTTCRATTGGGGATAAGTTGAAGTCGTTTGCAAATTCTGGCGAAAATTTCATCAATGGCTTAACTGGTCGTCAGCGCAAAAAGTCTCGCCAAAATCCTGTAATTATTCATCTTTTCTTGAGAARATTACCGTGTTTTTATTTAATTTTTCCTGAATTGGTGTTAATCGCTTGTGTTGGATTTGTGTTTGACTTAATTTTGAGCAATTACGATACAAAATGTGCTATCAATTTATGCTTGTTACATGTTAAATTTGTACGTATTCTTATCTTTCAGCTGATGATCAGTATTACAGTGAGTTTCAATGATGCTTGTGTGACTGAGTGACTGGGAAAAGATTGATTTTTGGGGGTTTCTAAGTTAGCAATTGTGCAAGAAGAAATGWTTTTGGCTGAGTAATAGAAATGTATTAATGTGATTTTAGAATTGAGATATGATATTAATTTTGGGAGCTTAGAATGTTAAATGAGTTTTTCTATTATGAATTTCTGATTGTGGAAGTTGTCATTGTATGACAAGTTGGCAATGGTAACYGCGAAGTGTTATTTGTGAAGAAGAATTTGGAGATAGGAAAGTTACCATAACTATTGYAGTTGAACACAATCGCAATCTGTGCATAATTCATTTGATAACTATTGTATTGAATTTATCTAATTAGATTAAGGTAGGGCGGTTTTGGGGCAGCGATTAGGTGGGTATGAAGCGGTGATTTAATGGGATGGATACCCAAGTGGGTGGTGGGCGGCGGGGATGAGAATGAAATTTAGATCCACTGCGGGGACGGGGATGGGGATGAAAATTGAGTGGAAGGTTTAGGATTTTAGGGACAGAAAAAATTTGGAGGCGGAAGGTAGGGATGACTATTCTGTTCTAACACACTGATAATTAAGTATCGTTTGAGTGATCAACTGATTTATCTAATGGACTAACTGAAATAGAACTTGGTAATTGATTGGTTATATTTACATCCATAGGCCGACTTATTTCTTCGCTATCATTAGTAGTTATCACGAGATTCTTTATCTAGGGAACGCTGAGTTGCTGGCAAATGCTGAATAAAATAAATTCAATGGGTTTTGCTTGTCTTAGGTTTCTAAAACTAGTGTAACATTTTGAAGTTTGTGTGTTTGACGCGATCGTTGAGCTTATGTCATCAGTCCATTGTTCAGAGTATTGGTTCTTTCCTTAACATTATGATGCATCTTTTGCTTCACCTATCCATGGAAGACGTCGTGTTTATAAGTCTCTGTGATAGAGGGTTGCTCCTGTGATTTGGGAATCTGAGCAATTGCTAGGCTTCGAGTGTTGCAGAGTAGTAATATTAATTGAAACTATGCTTACAGATCCTTCGGGTGTCAACAACTGGACCTACTTTTTTGGATTTCATCACATTAACAATTTCTTTTAGCAGGGTAATATACTGAAGAACTAACCTTAGTCACTTATATACGAAAATTTGTGTCGTTGATAATGAAAGCTCATAAGACTGAAGGTTACAACGAGTTTATTAAATTTTCACTACCTAAGACTATCTGCATAAAGTAGAGAAGAAAGTGGTAACAAATAATATGAGCAGAAATTCATCGAACCCCATCTTCTGCATTGAAGAACAGATCAAGCAGATTGTGAAATTTTGAATAAAAGCTCTATATAACTCATTTGGATGATAAATTGATAATATTCCTGTTTATAAAATTATAAATTGGATTAATTTTTTGTCTTCAGCACTATCAGATATAAGTACTATAACATTGATTAGTGCTGCAYGTGGCATCTGTAACTGCAAACTATCTTTAGAAGTCATGACATGTGAGTTGGAGTATGACAAATTTGCTGCTTATATAGGTAAGAAGCTGTATGATGGGGCTTTACAACTCTTGCCATGATATAATTTTCAGATTGAAATCTTGAAGCGTTTGCAGCGAGAAGCCTTTGCTGACTTGATGAAACTTAGAGACAGACAGGAGAAAGTGGAAAGAGTGCTTACTTCATACAAGGCATTAAAGGGGGGGCCCTTTCAAGAACACAGTACTAGTGTGAGGGGYGAAGTTGATGTGTTGGGAGCTGTATTTTTGATGGATTATCCTAATCAGGAGTACGTTGATACARTCAAAAGATCTGGAATTAGAACAGGAGTTGATGCAAAAATCACTTTTGAGACCAAAGTCCGTGAGAACGATTTACTTGAGGCAGATTTCATATCTGGTCGGAGCAACCACGGTYATTTCAACAATGCCCTAGGTAGYGCTCTTTCTCTTGCGAGAGTAAGTTACAAAGCAAACATAACTGATTGGTGCTCGATGAATGCAATTCCCATGGGAGCTAGATGCCGAGATGTGTCAATATCAACTGATTCTTTATTTAAGGTAAATGTTAAAATGTTGTCAAGCAGGTGAAAATAGCTCGACACTTGTTTTACTTTTAAGCGTAAGATAATTAGATGGTATGGTATGCCTTTATTGATTTGGAGCTTTATTCATTGGATAGGGGAAAGGCCTTAGTGATTACTCCTCGTTTGGACCTCCCCTGTTGCATCAAGATCTTGGAAGTGCATTTGGACTAACACTAAAGGAGTCGCATATCGCTACGTCTCTAGGTGCTTTTGTTGCTGATCTACCTGGTTCATTTGGCCATTGCTTCAGCTCCTTTGGTCAGATTGTCTGTCAGCTCCCAAAGAGTACAGTATTCTCTCTCTTTGCTCTTCGGCAAAAGCCTTATCCCAGACAACAGGCCACTCCTGGAACCTTKACATTACCTCTCAGTAATTGGCTGCGTCGCAACCGTTTTGAGGAATCCACTGTTGCATTTTCTCCAATTCCAAGGACAAATGTTGCGGAAAACAATCCAACAGGCTCAGTTGCTGCGATGCTTGAATCTGAGCTTGATGAAAGCACCAGGATTCGGGGATGGGTACAAATGAGGGATAATCCGGAACATCTTCAGTGGTCTGTTAGCATGTCTGATCTTCCAGAAGATGAGATTGGTTGGGGTCTAAGTTTGGGCGGATCAACACAAGGTTCAAAAAGCTGGGACCATTTTCAGGTCGAGGCATTTCTGAAATTTAATTTGAGCAAGAAATTAAGTTTGCAACCGGGTGTAGTTTACCTCATGGATGGCACCAACCAAGCCCCGGCTTTAATCTGCCGTTCAACCTGGTCTATTTGATCATTTTTTGGTTCCTTTCCTACTGATTAGGATCATACTTCATATTAAGTTGTTTGTTGTCATTGCCATACCCCTAATTTACATGATACTTGGATGATGCTTATCATTCTCAGAATTTTTTTTATTAGTGAAGAGTTGAGCTCAGTGTCATAAACTCATCTCTTTCAACACTAAAAAACCAACCGAAAAAAGCTCTGGATCGTCGTGATTGAAGTTCGAAGGTACAGATGCAATACAATCAAGAGAGTGCAGACTAACAAAGATAAGAGTTTAGACTTTAGAAATACAATAGTACATTGGTGTAATCTTAGTGATCACTCAAATGCAAAATAGATAGTCTTTCTTGTTATGTCAAATTGACACTAACGATCCTAACTAAGCCCCAACTTCATTTGTGAGCTAAATTTCATCAGAAGTCATCATCTTCATTTATTAGCTTGGATTAGTTCTTGTGCTGATTTTCAGGAAGAAGCACTCGGTTGATCAATTTGTCGAAGTTGATGTACGATGATCCCCTTGGACTCGTTGCTGCTTCTTCTGCTAACCTTTTCCACTCCTCTGCTTTCCTTCTCATCTTTTTGCCACCTTCTCCTTCCATAACCTCTTTCACCTGCTTCTCAATATCATTCCTCTCGAAACTGCTGATTTCCATGCCGATTCCCCACTTCTCTGAAAGAAACCAGCAATTGGTCTGCTGTTCTGCAAAGAAGGGTGAGCACAGGACCGGCACTCCACCACAGATACTGTCCAGTGTTGAGTTCCAACCGCAGTGTGTTAAGAAGGCACCGATTGATRGATGATTCAGCACCTTTTCTTGATCACACCAGCTCACTAATAAACCCCGATCCTTAGTCTCGGTTAAAAACTCAGGTGGTATGACAGCAGAATCTCCTGTAATAAGGTTTGGCCGGACCTATCCACAAAAAGGGGTGTTTACTATTGCAAGCCCCCATGCAAACCAAGCAATTTCATTCGTCATGGTTGTGTGCTCCCGAACTCACATAAACTACAGAGTTCGGCTCTTTCGTATCAAGCCAACTCAGGCATTGCAAGTCCTCCTTCCAGAAACTAACTCCCAAAGACTTGGCATCACTATCTGCTGCAGTATCGTCATTTGGAGCAGATGCAACGGTCCAATGGTGAATATGGACCAAGAATCGTCTTTGAAAGTTCCTCGAAAACCTCGTGCTCTAACGCATCAAAAGAATTAAAGACACAGGCGCAGAAGATTGAGCAGCTCTCTCAACAGAGACATGTGCAGATTAAACATAATGTCATCCTTATCAGTTGATTCTCATAAAAGTTGGAATGTACTTCAAAGGAATACCTCTCATCTAGGCACCCAAAACACCATATCTAAGGAGCCATCAGCCCGGTAGTTTGAATCTGATAAAGAACATCGGTAATTTGGAATCAGAATCAAGATATCTCAAGTTATCAGTTAGGGATTCGAATTACAGAATCAGCCTGTCAGAAGACTAATTTATCGTCGAAAGCAGGCAGTGTAACTTAAAAAACTTGTGCAGGCAATTGACACAGAAACAGAATGTCACACAGTCAACCAAGAGGGGTTAACATGTATTGATAAGACACGGATGAATCAACGAAAGAGTGAAACTTCAATCAGAAGATCAACTTCTGGAGCACATGTAATCGAGTCAAATTTGCACAAAGTTCTATATGATTATGAGTCACAGCAGTAACTAATGCAGGGCTTAAGAATGGCATTAGACTATTAACCAAATGTCAATGTCACAAGTAAATCTGATCACTTACTGATAAAATTTTGCAATTGCATTTTGCAACATATGTAAACCAAGCTTATTTATGTAATCTAAGCAGTAAAACAAGTAGCATCAATTCATTTATCTGCAAACTTGAGAAATTGTGAACTGATTTGTTTACTGAACCTCAAATTAATAAGAAACCTTTTGAATTTTAACAGAAACAAGAAAGAAACAGCAATGAGATGGAATGATGGATCATAGGAAACTACCTTTGAAGGGTAAAATGCCCTTATCAAGAAGAGTCCTATACTGAGAGTACCCCAGAAAACCAGCAGCACTGGCAAGTCCAAAACAGAACAACAGGCATTTCCCATCTGTTCAGCAGCATCCAGAGTGAAGGACATCATGCAGTCAGCAAGTATCAAGCTAACGGCGGCGAACCGAGCCCAAAGAACCTTGATCATCATTCAAGATCATTGAGCAGAGTCTTAAAGGGGTCAAGAAACTTGGTCATGACAGCATTGCAGAGGACATGTTACCTTTGGCACAATGCTGTGCTCCCAATCAAGGCACGACTACGAAACGGAACGTAGCCGTGCCATCGAGAGCGGCCGAGCCACCCGACTCGAGCAGCCGACGGTGGTTGAGCTCAGTGTTGACGAAGGTGATGTAGCAGCCTCTTGAGTGGAGGATTTGGCTAGTTTAAGCAGTGGACCAACGTGGCCGGTGATGGAAATGGTACGCATACTATATGTTGCTTGTTAGCATGAGATGCAGTGCTCATTGTTGTTGATTTACTGGGTTTTTTTGGGGGAAATTTGTCGAACACTTTGTGTGCAGTTTGAACTTTGAAGGATGGAGGAGATCAAAATTGATATGTATAAAGGTCAACAGTGTAAACGCTCAGTTCGGTGCTTCCACTTGTGATTAGATTTGCAATGAATAAAATATTGTGTAGATGAACCCAAATGCTCGGTTTTTCAATTTTTCAAGAATGAAAATTGTACTCAGTAATTAAGAAATTGATATTGTTAAAGGATGTCTCGAATTTAGATAAGGTATAATATATTTCTTTAAATGAATTAAACTTGTAATTAATATTATATTTGTTTAATTACACCGGGCGCTCGTTAGCTTTTATTTGTAAAAGTTGCAACATAAAGAAATTGTTATTTCTTGCTCATTTACATTACGAATCTTATGTATAAATTGATGCAAGATAGTTACAATTATTTAGTTACCGAATAACTGAATAAGTATTAAAGTTAATAAGGGATGGTGTGGCTTTAGTTTAAAATGATTATTTATCATGATATATTAAAAAGAATATTTTGCAAATATTTTTTTTTGGAAAATTCTATACGGTAGATCGCCTCGAGTTTTGCAAATATTTTACGCAGTGACATATTGAATTTTCATAATCCAGAGCATAACTTAAGATTTTGCTTATTCACACATTGGCCTCGAACTTCTAGTTTTACATATGACCGCAGTCGTGAGGTCGTGACCCATCCAGCACTGCAAACCCACTTTCTCTTTGAACTGTCGCCGCAATCGTGAGGCGTGAGGGCCGTGATCCCATGCAACCACTGCAAACCTGAAAACGCCGCCACCTCACCACCAATCTCTCCCAAATCACGTAATTTTGGGGGATTTTTGAATTGGGGGATAATTTTTTGGGCTAGTCAAATCAAGAAATCTTAATTTTAAGGAATTCAAATCGGGGAAAAATTAGGRAAGAATCCTAATTTTCGAATTGGGGAAAAAATGRAGAAGAACCCTAATTTTCGAATTGGGAAAGAACTGATCTAATCGTGGTGGTTGGGGCAGTGGGGTGGTGGTGTAGAGAGAATCACGGAGCGTGGTGGTGTAGGGAGAATCGCGAGTGTAGTGGTGGGGGACGATGCAGCTATGGGGTGATTGGTTCGATGCAACTGTGGAGTGGGGAAGGCGATATGGCTGGGTTGGTGGGGGTGGTTTCAAAGTGGGTGGGGGGTCTTGGGTGATGTAGGGGTGAGTGGGTTAAAGTGGTTAGGTCACCATGTGGAAAACACAAATCTCGAAATTATGATGTAAATGATGAAAATCTAGTATAACACCTCGTAAATTTCGGCAAAGCTCGAGGTCATCATGTAACATTTTTTTTGAAATAATTTTCTAATTTTGTTATTGTAAAAAAAAACGAGTATGATTTCATGATTAGTAATGAATAAATTATAGTAATTCCATTAATACAAGATCAATTTTTTTTTTTTTTAAAAAAAAATTATATATTTGAAGTATATTCTAGTAACAAGAGATTCCATTCCCTAATCGAACTTTGCATGGAAAGAAAAACTAATATTATACAATTAGTGATTTGGCATCTACACTTGGGAAGTTGGGATCATTGTCCTTAATTATCCCCATGTGAATTTCCCTTGGATGAATCATTTACTTTGTTACAATATATATATTTTTTGACTAGAACTTTGTTACAATATAACATTACAATAGTAGACATATTTTGATATTGAGTATTATTATTATATAGTCTTAGTATATCCCATGAATTGCGACTTAAATTCTGGGCTAACAATTAATTTACCAACTTTATACTAGCCAGGGACATGTTTTTACTAGAATGTTTGCTTTACAATACAATATTACATCGGTGTTCTTATCTTTGCAACTTACTCGTTAACTTTCAAAAAATACTTCGTATTAGAATTTAAATACGAAGTATGTTTCTGAATAGTTTATCATGAAATTTAGCTATCATGTTTTTAATTTGTCAAAAAGTGATCGTTTATACTTGTACATTTTTATTGAATTTTTTTAACATAATTTCAAAACATATTAAAATTTCAGACATGACATTAACTTGTGCATAAAAAAAAAAAAAACTCAACTTTTTAATATACACCTCAATTTGTTCCTTTTTCATTGCAAAAGATGAGTTTATGTAAAGTGAGTAAATACGTGAAATATGATCTCCTTGATTTTAATAATATTTAACTCAAAACTTCTGAGAATGAGATATTATTCAATTAGTTAGAGATTTTACCACTTGTCCTTCTATTCGAATATTGATTTTCATTGTCGTTGTGATTCTCGAAACACTCGAACCGGTTAAAAAAAAGAAAAATATGGATACAGAATTAACTGTATTTTGACAAGCGGAATGTATGTTCTCTCTTCTACCTTTGACAAGGGCTTTAACTTTTTGCTGAATTCTGACTTACAAGTCTTTTGTGAGTCTTACGGTTGTCTCTCTCTTTCACTTTCTCTTTCTTTTAGCGCAGCTTACTGGGGTTGCAGGATTTGGAGCAGCATTGTCACTTACTTGCTCAAGTGAGTTCACTTCTTCAATTCTTGTTCTCTCTAATTTTTGCTCATCATCACTTCCAAAGTTTCATCTAATGATTRRAATTTAACTACTTTGATCCATATTATTGCTTTTTCACTGAATTCACCTCTCATTCACTTGKTAAATTTACTAGGGCAYTTGATTTTTTACTAGACAATGCTCAATMAAAACCCCATTAAAATTTAAATCTCWTGTTGTTGAATTTATGTCTGAATTGCATGTTTTAACAGCTTGARCATCATAAAGTTTGGATCTTTCACTGAAAYGGGYTGTTTGCTAGGTGTTTGAATCAATCCCAGAAGWGTAAAAATGTCACATTTGGATGAAATTGGGAATATTGCTCAATTGACAGGGGTGAATGCAGTAGGGTTAATTGGGTTGATAGTAGAAACTGCAAATAGAGCTAGATTGCACAAGAARAATTGCAAGAAGTTTGCTCATCACTTGAAGTTAATTGGGAATTTGTTGGAGCAACTTAAGATCACTGAGCTGAAAAAATACCCTGAAACAAGAGAACCCCTTGAACAATTAGAGGATGCATTGAAAAGGTCTTATTTGTTGGTTCATAGTTGCCAGGATAAAAGTTACCTGTATCTTGTTGCAATGGGGTGGAGCATTGTTAACCAGTTTAAACGAGCTCAAGACGAGATCGATCGTTACTTGCGAATTATGCCTTTGCTAACCCTTGTTAGCAATGCCCGCTTCAAGGTGAATTTCTTCCCCTGATTTGTATTGTGGTGATGTGATCCTTTCTCGGAATGTTTCTAGTTTGTATTGTGTGATATATGATGATCAGTATATGCCTTTATTGTTTATACCAATGTCTAGTCTAAATATTAGGTTGTGATACCCAACTCCATATGTTTCTCAATGATGATTTGAGCTTTCCCTTAATGCAGATGAGAATGTTGCTTATTTGATGATCATTGCCAATCTGTAGCAAACTCACAAGAACAGTTAGAATAGGGTGTTAGTTTGTCTTAAATGATTATTGAATTTTAATAATTAAGTGCATTGAGAGAAAAAGATACAAAATGCTGAGGTGAACTTTCTTAAGAAGTCCTCAGGGATGTGTTTTATATGGTTGTGATTCAGGCATGAATTATGCCTCAAGATTGTTTAAATACTTTGCTTTCGTTGCCAGGAAAGATTAGAACGTATCCAAAGGGATCAGTATGACTACACATTGGAGGAGGAAGATAGGAAGATGCAAGTTGCAATTTTGAATCAGGAACCGTCAAAAGCTGATACTGTCCTGCTCAAGAAGACCCTTTCTTGTTCTTATCCAAGCATGCGTTTTGAACAAGCCCTTACGGAAGAAAATGAAAAGCTTCAAGCGGAGCTGCAGAGATCACAGTCTACCATGGATGTTCAACAATGTCAAGTAATTCAACACTTGCTTCAGGTAACAGAAACTGTTGCTAGGAACTCCAGAAGGTTTGAAGCAAGCTATCCAAATTCTCATGAGGTTAAAGCCTTCTCTGGTGATGAGAATTGCCATAAGAGCAACACTGCCAGGTAACTTTACCTGTGTGCCAATATTTCTTAGCTTTGATTTTTCTTTCAATTTCCAACTTTTCTTTTGCATACTGAATTCAGCTAATGTGCATTGTTGTTTGAAACCACTTTGAGTGCATTTGGAATATAAACAAGAAGAAAAAGTAGGTAAACTAGACTCTAAGCCACACTAGATAACCAGACTTACCTACTTTTATTGGCATCTGTTCGGCATAACTGGCATTCCTTACTAACTGCACCAATTTACTTTTCCAGTTCTCTAGATGTCTTAAGAATATGAAGAGCTCCCTTCATTTAACTCTCTTCTCATATAAAATTCTTTATAATAGGTTATATACTTATATCTATATGGTGTTAGGTGTATGAATGTCCTTGAATAACAATATACCTCAGGAAAATGTTGGAAAATCACACAAATTGCTGCTAACTTTCTGTAAATATCCAATTGCCTGGGCTATGTATACAAATTCTGTAACTTGGGGGTGGAAGACCTGATGTGTGGCAGGAAATTCACGAAACAAACTGCCTGTCAGAGCTCCTGCATTGATCATTCTTTAACAGAAACTAGTCGAGCAGTTATGTTTAAGTGTTTAACAGGCTTCTTGGTCTGGTTTCTGGAGCTTGCTTGTAATGCGTTGGCTAAAATCTTGGCCATGTTGGTATATTGTTGCAGGATGATCTCTGAACCATCTGCAGAATGTGATTTGCAGTATCCCAGGGGATCAAGCAATATGGAGGAATGGCACAATGACCTGCTTGACTGTTGCTCAGAGCCCATGTTGTGTACGTTCTTTCTAGCTGAAGTATCACTATTCTATGTGGGATGTATGTAAAACGGAAGTCTTTTCAGTCAGGATTGCTAAGGGTTTTAAAAAGTGCTTTAGATACTATGATGCACTGGAGTTCTGGTTTTGCAACTTGCGATGCTAGAATTGCTTCGTTGTTAGTCCTATTTTAATAAACCTCATGCCTTGCTATATTTAAATGATAAACTCTAAGCCTAAGCAGGCTAGCTCATTATTGTTCATATTGTCAGGTGCTAAAACCTTTTTCTTCCCTTGTGGAACATTTGCTAGAATCGCTTCAGTGGCAACCAGAAGGAACATGTGTAAGCAGCAACTTTATCTCTCATAATCTCATTCTGCTTTCATTCTTCTTTTTTTTTTTAACAATATTTTCCTGTAGCTTCATAAAATTAAGCATCATCCTTTTCTTTTCAATTTCCCTTTATTAGATAGGTACAATGCTTCAATTGGAATTGGTTACTAGGTTGTTCATTACATACTCTCTTGTTCATATTCTGAAATGATCCACTTTGCAATGGCAGGAACTAAATCATTTGTTGGTCCTATTAAAGTTATAAAGTTATTGTAAGGGTGAAAGAGTTAATAAATCTTAGTGAGTCTACATAGTATCTTGATGGAGTTCCATGTTCGTGTATCAAATGCTAGCGTAATTGATGTTGTTGGAATGGTGGAGTAGTCATAATCAATTAGTGGGTCTAGAAATCTCTTGGTGGAGATCTATGTGTGTCCATTTCCAAAACTTTGTCTAGTATTGCTAGGAATTTTCTATTCTTTCCTCTATACCCTGAATTCTGGAAATAAGTTTGTCACCCTGAACCAGAACCCACACTAAAGCCTTTTGGTAGCCAATAATAATTTGAGGTAATGAGAATAAGTTATAAGTGTAACTTAGCCAGGAAAGCGACGTAAAAATCTCCATGTTAATGCAACCCTGTCCCAAAATTTGGGTTCTTTTTTGAATTTTCATTGCCATCCATAAGTACTTGGGGGTGGAAAACAATGAGGAGAACTAGAAACTTTTTGGGTGAACATAGATGTCTCTATCATATTTACATACAAATTCATTACGATTACCATCACTTCTGACCAACTACCAAACAAGTCATAGGTGTATGAGACTGTCAATCAAAGGGAAAATTATGGGAACAAAAATGATCACTCGGCCTCTGGAAAAAAAAAAAGGGGCGACAGGGTTTAAGTGCAATCAATTTGTGCTACTCTGTATTTGCTAGTTTCAAAAGTCAAAGCAACCGACATTTGCCTAGAAGTCTGTTACTATATTACTATAAGAAGGCTATTATTTTTTTTTCATTGTTGCATTATGTTTGTGTCATTTTTTCTTTTTTTGTGTATTTCCAATTAATGATCATACTTTAATTCTCATATTTATTTGACTTTTTTTATGGTCATTGTCTCCCTCTATTTTTTTACTTTGAAAAAATGAAGTAGGATCTACACTGCAAAAGTTAAAATAGACCGACTAGTCTACTAATGATTTTTCAATGACAATGGACCTGGAAACTTCTAAAGTGTCTCTGTAACAGATATTATCTCTGATTGCCTCAGCTTCAGGAGAAGCATGCAATGAATTGGCGGCATACTCGCTGGTATTGTCATGTTGTTGCTATACGTGCTGCATTAGAAAAAAGCTTCGCAAGATGCTCAATGTCAAGGTCCTCTTTCTATATCTTCTTGTATGATGAAGATGRTTTTATCTCATCACATTCTGCTTTTCTCTAGTTTTTCTTGCTAAGAAATAASTCTTTGTTCCAGGGAGGTTCGTGTGACGACTTTCTCTCGCATTTATTATGCTGCTGCTGTTCYCTTGTCCAAGAATGGCGAGAGCTGGAGTTTCGTGGAGTGAAAGGTGCCTAGTCTTAAAAACTCTACACTTAATAAGATGGATGTCTCAAATTATTATTTTTTCTGTAATTCTTGTCTGGTAACTTACCCCTATTTAAATTCCAMAAATAACTATATGGGCAAAAGTCTTAAAGTCATAAGTAGTACATCCTAGTTCACTCGTATCAAAAACTCGTATCACTTTCTAAAAAGGGAGTTTCAAATTTGATGCATCACTTTCTTTTTTAGGCAATAAATTTTCTCTATATCTCTCCTATCCCATGAGTTCTCATATTATTATTTTTCTCTATATCTCTCTCTTCTCCAAAAAAATTTCTAGGAGCCTGTGTTTTTCAAAACGATGYGAGTATTATGAAACGGAGAAAGTATACAATTTGTGCCAAATTCTGTCATAAAAAACAATAGGGCATAGTAATCGTGATGCACGAATTTGTATGCTGATATTATTAAAGATGATTGCATGATCATTTGAACCGTACATTTAGGTCCCTTGAAGACCATGACAACTCCGCCTTCTGCACAACACATGGAGTTTTGAACTCCGGCATCTTGGATAGTGATTTTTGGTTACATGTTTTATGTAATCTAATCCATTTGTCACTTGAAGAGCCGTTCATCTGGAAGTGGCCAAGCAATCCTACAGAGTACTATCCATCTAGAGAGAAAGAGAGTGCACTTGGAAGTAGACAATGTGAACCTTAACAGGCAGCAGTATGTATATTTCTGTAGARAATATGCTGCGTAGTGTAGCAGTGCGTGATTAGATGTCACKAAGGYATAATTCTAGTCAGTCAAGCCTCTTATATCTATCAGACTATCAAGAACGTTCGGATGTGAATTCYTCTCTTTCCTCTAATGTTACCAATATTCTGCAGCATTGCTTGTAAAGGTCACTACTAGTGCATGCCAATTGAGTATTTGATAAATATATGTCATGTTTGATCTCCTTGAGAGCAGTGGTAACTTCATGTGCAACAAAGTGAGAGATCTTACTGATTTCCTGTAATCTGTAACATGGCGGTGATATTCCGTCATGCCCAGGTGCTAATTGTGTCTTTTTWATGGCATTTGGTTGGTTTCAGACTTTCAGTTGAGGACATGCCTTATAAGAGAGCTGARTCGTTCTGTCGTTCTTTTTCGACTTTCGACTCATTATTGTATCCTGTTGTCTGTATGCCTTATCTCTATGTTGATTACCGTTGWATGGGTGAATATATATGCWGTCAATGATAATTCTAAATGAAGCATAACACCTTAAGGCCTAAGCATCTCAATTGCCAGATTTGCCCATACAAAAAATTTCTTCTGTTGAGGTAATCTTGGAATTCTCCTCACAAATCACAAGGATTTCATGGTAATATATTATATCACTTGCTCTCAATGATAGTGTATTTCATGGGTCGAACTTGAATCCTCGCTAAAGCGGCATCAAGTTGCTTACCTGAGCGGCTGAGCCAACCCTTACTGATTCAATCCCCACAATTATGTGCCGTGATCTTTAGCATCGAATCGCAATGACGTCCGCATCTGTCATCATCATCACAAGTTCACAACCTGTTGAAAAGAAGATATATCTTGGGCAACATGCAACATGATTATATATACACACTTTTACTTTTCCCATCTAATGGAAGTAATGGAAGAACAGCAGCATAAGAAGAATGTAGGATTACTCTGACAAATTGAAGTAAAAACCTTCCACTGTAAATGGAAAATGAGACCCACAAAATAGGCCAAATCAACATTTTTCAYTYACCTTTCACAACAGCTAATATGGATGATGATGGCGTAGAAACCAATTTCCTTCCAATCTGCCCTAAAAAACAAGCAATCAAAGCAATATGCCATGATTCTTTCAGTCCCTTGTTGCATAACAAACAAAAAGCTAAGAACTTTCCTGCCTTACTAAGCAAACTACACACTATTTCAACAACACTTTCTGCCTCACCTAAATACTGAGTTTGACTGTCCAACTCACTAATTGTAATTTAATCCTTACACCAAATTGTGCCATTAACTGACTATAGTATATATAAACATCACTAGGTATCACAACTTCAACAAAGAAACAAAGCAAACACAAAAGCACATAAAAGAGAGGAGGAAACATGAAGCTCTTCCTGGCAGCRTTGTTTCTGCAGGGCCTTATTGCTCTAGCYGTGGCGCAGGCACCGGCTCCAGCACCGGGTCCTGCAGCACCTGTAAACATATCRGGAATCCTGTCGAAAGCCGGGCAGTTCACGATGTTCATCAGGCTGCTGGACACCACTCAAGAGACAGACCAAATCGACAACCAGCTCAACAACTCGAATTCAGGCCTGACGATTTTCGCRCCCCCTGATAAYGCATTTTCGAGCCTGAAAGCAGGTCTGCTGAACTCTCTGTCAGACCAACAGAAAGTGCAGCTAGTGCAGTTCCATATCCTCCCTACATTTCTGTCCCAGAGCAATTTCCAAACAGTCAGCAATCCTCTAAGAACACAAGCAGGTGACAGCAATGATGGGGGTTACCCACTCAATGTCACAACAGCAGGAAACCAACTGAATATTACTACTGGTGTTGTCAACACAACTGTGTCAAACTCTATTTACAGTGATGGGAAATTAGCTGTTTATCAAGTTGATCAAGTTTTGCTTCCTTTGGCATTCTTTAAGTCACCAGCACCTGCTCCTGCTCCGGTATCGGCGAAGCCTAAGAAGGGTGATAAGGCCGGTGATGCATCAGATGATGATGACACTGACAGTGGTACTGACTCTTCTGGGGTGAGCGAGTTGGCTAAGTTTGGGTTGAGTAAGGTGGTGGGTTTGGTTGCTCTGATCTATATGGTTCTATGATTTTGTCTAAGTTGTTAATCTTGGGTTGGTAATTTTTTTTCTTAACTCTCTTTTTGGGGATTATTATTGAGTTGAAGTTTTGCTTGATGATGATGCTGAGATGATATGTACTCCTGTTTTGTAATTTCTTGAATTCAATGGAAATCTTTTATTCTTCATAATTTTGCCAACTTGTGAACCATTGTACTTTGGATTGTACCAATATAATCCAAGGATCTAAAAACAATTGTTACATTTGTTTCGTCAATTATAGACTCAATGGATAGGAACCTAAAATTTCCATTACGGAATTGGGATACGTGAAATGTGAAATTCAACCGCTAGGTAGATTAATATTTACATAATAAAACAATGTTTAGCTTTATTTTCCATTTGGTATGGCATATAATAATAACATTTCCAATGTTAATTAATTATCATTGAAAATATAATTACATAATTAGTTTATCATCGTCCGATCACATGTAAGGACAATGATGGTAAAAAAATAATGAAAGGAAAAGTAAGAAGGTATTGTGAGAATCGTATGAGGTAAGAAAAATGAAAGAAAATTGTTTTCACTTCATTTCGAAAGGAAAAATGGTTTTCAAGAAATCTAATTTACCCCAAGGGAAACTAGTACGAAATATATTGTTTTACAATAGTTCTCTGCAAATCAATTAATGTAAAATTGAAAATTTGTTTTGAAAAATGTTTTAGAACGTATGAAACGGGGTTTTGATGGTACAAAATGAGCTTCTAACCTTCTATTGGAAGTTCAAAACCTGAAACTTCGCAAGGAGTCGGGGACACTGAGCCTCTTAAAGTAAACGGTTAAGATTTTAATCCCATAGACGAGTTCAATTAAACTACCAAGAAAAATTCGATCTTTTTTTTCTAGAGGCGAGTCTAAGCTCGGCCCTGTTTTTTTTGACACGAAACCTAGATGACTATTTTGTCCATTAGGCTAGTAACCTTGTCCGATTTGGCTTAAGGCTTGAAAGGCCAAAATACCCGACTTGAATCCTTAAATTTTAGGGTCAAAAGCATGATCAATCCAAACCCAAATCCAAGCTTTTTTCAATTGAAAACCCGATCCGTCTATTTACTTACTTTTTTTTTCTTTTTTTTTTTTTTTCCTTTGGGATCTTCGTTAATTTGTTTTTATTACATGTAGTCAGAAATCTAACAAGTTGATCAAATGAAAAGACCATCTTACCCCTATAACAGAATGGTTATTTTGGCGGGAAATCAACAACCAAAACTCCTATAAAAGCACTCATTAACAACAAACGCATTCCTCATAACAACTTCATTCAATCTCATTACTCGTAGTTTCATCTTCTACTCTCGCACTCTGTTTTTCCTGCAAAATTTCCCACTGTTTTCATCTTCCTTCGATTCTCTCCTCTGCTTCACTTCATCGAATTTCAATGGCGTCGTCCTCATCACCAACACCAACACCAACACCAACACCAACACCAACACCATCACCATCACCATCACCATCACCATCACCATCACCATCACCATCACCATCACCATCACCATCACCATCACCATCACCAACCCCATCACCATCATCATCTTCACATCATCGAATTTCAATGGCGTCGTCGTCATCATCATCATCGTCGTCGTCCTCACAAGCTGTTGCAAAGAAGAAGATATTCATGAAGACTTCTGATGATGCGACTCTCGACATTGATGCTGACGTTATCATCTCTCACTCTGAAGTAATCAAGAAACTGGTCGAGCAAGTTTTTGATAATGGCGTAATTCCTTTACCTGTTACTGCAAGAGTTCTCCAGAAAGTGCTTGAATTCTGCAACGCGAAATGTAATCTCAAGAGTTCTCTGCAGGATTTCTTGCTATGGGAGTCTAATTTTCTTCAACAACTTGATCATGATCATGATTTGCTCTTTGATGTTATTCTGGTATCACTCTTTCTTTCTTTCTTTCTTTTTTCTGATTAATCTTTTGTGTGTTTTTTTTAATTATTAATTTAGTGGTTGTATGAGCGATTGAATAACTTACTGTTGTTAATTGGGGTTTTGATGATCGATCTTGTGTGTTCTAGGTTAAATGTACATTGTTTTTCAATTCTCTCTTTAATTTCTGATTGATGTCATGTTACAAAATTTTCAGTGGTTTATGATTGCTCAATGTTTGATGAATTTTGAAGTTTCTTGATGTACTTGTTAAATTGAATGTTAATTTTGGGATTTAAGGATGTAATGTAATGTTAATGTGTGTAATTGGATTTTTTGGTACTTGAATAAATGATGTCCAAATTACATGATTCTTGGTACATATTGCTCCTAATTTAGTTTATAAATGTTTTGATGATTGCATGATAAAGTTCTGCTGGAATTCTATGGTTTTGGTGTCATTGTTGATTGTCCGACTGCCTTGCGTATTTCTTATTACTTAGTACCTGGTTTTTGAGATTTGTAATTGATGTTCTTTCATGTTATTGGATGATTAATTGAATCAAGTACTTGATTTAGATGTAGTTGACAGTAGGTTTAGACAAACATGATAGTGATTTTATATGTTTTTTTTAGAGAATATTGTTTCGCAATTTTAGGCTATTTAGCTCTAGAATTTCAGAAGATAATATGTAGGTCACTAGGCTTTCACTTGTATACTTGTATTTTGGTAGAATAATGATGAACTCAAGAACTTGTTAATACTTGTATTTCAACCTATTTCTGTCAAAAAGAACTTTTAGCAAACTTAATATGACCCTGACTTGGTGAAAAATTGATGATGTGAAACTAGATTAAAAAGCCAATCATTTCCAATAGATTTAGTTTTTCCTGTTCTGCATCGATTGTCAGATCATGGGCTGATCTGTTGAATGTTAATAGTAATTGAGCATGGGATGATTCTAGGATAGTTCTTACTTAGCATTTCTTGAATTATTCCAAAGTTGAAATTMTGATAGATTCTTGTTATTAATTATACAAGTTTTATGTCCGGTCTTGCTAGAGAATGAACCTCGTGCTTATCGTTTATAATCTTTATRTTCGCTTGGATTCTATCGTAATGTTAATGGTGTTGATCATCTCTGCTGCAGGCTGCAGATTTCATGGCGATTAAGAGTTTGCTGGAATCAACCTGCAAACATGTGGCAGGCATGATGAAGGGAAAGACTCTGGATCAGATAAGGGAAACATTCAATATCGTAAATGATTATTCATCAGAGGAAGCGGCAGAACTAAGAAGGGACTTGTCATGGGCCTTTGACTACTTTCGATAATGGCTTGGAACCGAATGACATCGTTGCTGCTGGTCTGCATAGTTGTTGAGCAGTGTAGGGTTTCGTAAAATGAAAACCTTGCTAGCTATAGAATAATGGTTAGATGGAATACGTTGATGTCTAGTTATGCATTAGGAGTATAATGCTGATGGATTTTGTTGGTCTGCATAGTTAAACTGCTTAGGGTTTGAATCCACTTGTTGGTGCAGTGGTTAGCTGAAGTATGTTGATGGATTTCTTGACATGAAAAGTGTGTCTGGCCTGTATTCAGATATTWTGCCTTCGACTTTTTTGTTGATTCGTAAATAACTAGATGGGCTTCGCTCTCAGTTTCCTGTTATTGCAGTGTTCTCTTCTTATTATAACTGTATGCGATGACTGTCATTGCCGGTTTATTATATGCAGAGAGGCCTGTGTCGTATGACTCGTATCTGTGCCAGTTTATGAGTTTGTGATATATGAGCTGACAAATATAATGCTCAAATATGCATTACTTTGGCTCAAATATTGTTTTCTAGTGCAAAATTAGCCTGTTTGTGATGGGAGATTAGCTGTTTATCAAGTTGATCAAGTTTTGCTTCCTTTGGCATTCTTTAAGTCACCAGCACCTGCTCCTGTTCCGGTATCGGCGAAGCCTAAGAAGGGTGATAAGGCCGGTGATGCATCAGATGATGATGACACTGACAGTGGTACTGACTCTTCTGGGGTTAGCGAGTTGGCTAAGTTTGGGTTGTGTAAGGTGGTGGGTTTGGTTGCTTTGATCTTTATGGTTCTATGATTTTGTCTAAGTTGTTAATATTGGGTTGGTAAATCTTTTATTCTTGATAATTTTGACAACTTGTGAACCATTGTAATTCAAATTTGGATTGTATCAGTATAATCCAAGGATCTAAAATCAATTGTTAAATTTGTTTGGTCAATTTTAGTTTTTTAGACTCAATGGATATGAACCTAAAATTTTCATCACAGAATTTGGGTATGTGAAATGTGAAATTCAAGCACTAGGTAGATTACAATTTACAAAATTCCAAGCAATAATGTTTAGCTTTAGGCTCCATCTGGTATGACGTATAACATTTCCAATGTTAATTAATTATCATGGAAAATATAATTACATAATTAGTTTTTYATTCTCCGATTTCATGTAAGGACAATGTTGGTAAAAAAAAATAACGATAGGAAAAGTAAGGAGGTAGTGTGAAAATTGTACAAGAGTGGTAAGGAAAATGAATGAAAATTGTTTTCCGTTCCTTTTGAAAGAAAAATGGTTTTAAAGAAAGCTAATTTWCCCCAAGGGAAAACTAGTACTTCGTAAATTGTTTTACACTACTTTGTAAATTAAGCATTGCAAAAATGAAAAACATTTTTTGAAAAATGGTTTACAACGTATGAAATGGAGTCTTGATGGCACAAAGAAGCTTTTAACCTTATGTTGAATTTCAAAACTTCAAACTCCACAAGGTGTCAGCCTGTCAGGGACACTGAGCCTCTCAAAGTAATGATAGGTTAAGATTTTGATCCCATAGACCAATTCAACTAAACTATTAAAAAAATTGATCGATTTTTTCAAGAGGTGAGTCAACTTACCCTTTTTGTTTTGCCCGAAACCTAGATGACTTTTTTTTTATCTTTTAGGCTAGTAACCTTGCCTAATTTGACTCGAAAGGTCAAAATATCGGCTTAAATCCTCAAATTTTAGGATCAAATCACAATCAATCCAAACCCATATTCGAGCTTTTTTCGATCCAAAACCCGACCCCTCTATTTACTCACCTCCTTTTTCCGTTAATTTTTTTTATTAATCATAAATCTAACAGGTTAATCAAATGAAAAGACCATCTTGACCCCATTTAAGTATGCAACTAAACTTCACAAAATGCAATAAGTCAATAACTAACTAGCTAGAAATATAACAGAATGGTTATTTTGGCGGGAAATCAGCAACCAAAACTCCTATAAAGCGCACTCATCAACAACAAACGCATTCGTCATAACAAATTTCATTCAATCTCATTACTCGTAGTTTCATCTTCTGCTCTCGCCTTCTGCTTTTCCTGCAAAATTTCTCACTGTTTTCATCTTCCTTCGATTCTCTCCTCTGCTTCACTTCATCGAATTTCAATGGCGTCGTCCTCATCACCATCACCATCACCAACACCATCACCATCACCATCACCATCACCATCACCATCATCATCTTCATCACAAACTGTTTCAAAGAAGAGGATATTCGTGAAGACTTCTGATGCTGCGATTCTCAACATTGATGCTGACGTTATCCTTTCTCACTCTGAATTCCTCAAGAATACGATCGAGCAAGTTCGTGATGATGACCTCGGCGTAATTCCTTTACCTAGGGTTGCTGCAAGAACTCTCGRGAAAGTGCTTGAATTCTGCAAGGCGAAATGTGATCTTCAGATTCCGGAGGATTTCTCGCGATGGGAGTCTAATTTTCTTCAACAACTTCATCGTGATCATGATTTGCTCTTTGATGTTATTCTGGTATCATTCTTTCTTTCTTTCTTTCTTTCTTTCTTTCTTTCTTTCTTTCTTTCTTTCTTTCTGATTAATCTTTTGTGTTTTTTTTTTTTTATTTATTATGTTTGTATGAGCGATTAATTGACTTACTGTTGTTAATTAGGGTTTTGATGATCGATCTTGCGTGTTCTAGGTTAAATGTACATTGTTTTTCAATTCTCCGTTTAATTTCTGATTGATATCATGTTGCAAAATTTTCWGTGGTTTATGATTGCTCAAGGTTTGTTGRATTTTGAAGTTTCTTGATGTACTTRTTTAATTGAATGTTAATTTTGGGATTTAARGATGTAATGTAATGTTAATGTGTGTAATTGAGGTTTTGGTACTGATAAGTGATGTCCAAATTACATGATTCTTGAGGTTTTGCTCCTAATTTAGTTTATAAATGTTTTGATGATTGCATAATAAARTTAYATGATTTTGGTGTCATTGTTGATTGACCGACTGCGTTGTGTATTGCTTATGACTTCATACCTGGTTTTTAAGATTTGTAATTGATGTTCTTGCTATGTTATTTGAATGATTGATTGAATCAAATACTTTAGATGTATTTTGACAGTAGGTTTAGAACAAACATGATAGTGATTTCATATGTTTTTAATCTATTTTAGTAGAATAGATGAACTCGAGAACTTGTTAATACTTGTATTTTCAATCTACTGTATTTCTGTCAAAAAGAACTTTTAGAAAACTTAATATGACCCAGACTTGGTAAGTGTTGATGATGTGAAGCTGGATTAAGAGTCAATCATTTATAATTGTGATGGATCATGGGCTGATTTTTGATTTTTAATAGTGGTTGAGCATGGGATGATTTTAGGATAGTTCTTACTTAGCATTTCTTGAATTATTCCAAAGTTGAAATTATGATAGATTCTTGTTATTAATTATACAAGTTTTATGTCCGGTCTTGCTTGAGAATAAACCGAAGGGAAATTATAATCTTTATGTTCGCTTGCATTCTATCGTAATGTTAATGAAGTCGATCATCTCTGCTGCAGGCTGCAGACTACATGGCGATTAAGAGTTTGCTGGAATCAACCTGCAAACATGTGGCAGACATGATGAATGAAAAGACTCTGCATCAGATAAGGGAAACATTCAATATCATAAATGATTATTCACAAGAGGAAGAGGCAGAACTGAGAAGGGACTTGGCATGGGCCTTTGACTACTTTTGATAATGGCTTGGAACCGAATGACATCGTTGCTGTTGGTCTGCATAGTTGTTGAGCTGTGTAGGGTTTCGGACAATGAAAACCTTGCTAGCTATAGAATAATGGTTAGATGAAATATGTTGTGATGGCTAATTGGCTAGTTATACATTAGGAATACAATGTTGATGGATTTTGTTGATCTGCATAGTTAAACAGCTTAGGGTTTGAATCCACTTGTTGGTGCAGTGGTTAGCTGAAGCATGTTGATGCATTTCTTGACATGAAAAGCGTGTCTGACCTGTATTCAGATA
Organism: Bassia scoparia; assembly: GCA_008642245.1. Classification (NCBI taxonomy): domain Eukaryota; kingdom Viridiplantae; phylum Streptophyta; class Magnoliopsida; order Caryophyllales; family Amaranthaceae; genus Bassia; species Bassia scoparia. The sequence goes on from SNQN01000525.1 coordinate 33,970, forward strand.
TTTTGCCTTCGACATTTTTGTTGATTCGTAAATAAGTTGAGGGCTTCGTTCTCAGTTCCCTGTTATTGCAGTGTTCTCTTATTATAACTGTATGTAATGACTGTCATTGCCAGTTTATTATATGCAAAGGCCTGTGTCGTATCTGTGCCACGTATTTGAGTGTGTGAGAACTGGAAATTGTGGAACAAATTGTGCACGGGAAGCCTTGGACAGGTGTAAGTGTGTAACTACCATCTACTAAGTCTAAGTTTATGAGTTTATGATATATGAGCTGACAAATATAATGCTCGAATATGCATTACTTTGGCCGAGGTTTCTCTGTATTGTTATCTAGTGCAAAATTGCCCTGTTGTGATCATTACTAGGAGCTACTCTTGTTTCTTTGAACGAAGCTAGAAAATAAAGTGACAAGAAGCCATGTCAGATGACATGTTGTTATCGAGTGTGATATAATATCGAACAGCTATATGTTCATCAGTACAATAGCCCATTTGGCAACCGAGAGAATGTATACTAGTTTAACTGAAATCTAATTCCAGTACTCCTTTAAATCAGTCACTGCTTACAACAAATGGACTTCTTACTGTATGATTCTTGTTTGTCCAAGTGATTGCTCCGAACAGATCCCTCTTAATMGATGAAGAGGCTGAAAATGTGACCTGGTAATCCAACTTCTGGGTATCAGCTGTAAATTTCAGTTCATTAGGGGTCACCTTTACCTCCAATTCTGATGGCTTTTCCACAGTTACAGAATATACTGTYGCGRCCYCATCTCTATCAACGTTAGTTACAGTTCTCTTCACTGTAACAGGTCCGGTTGTAGCATTCATGGTCACAGCTATCGATGGATAATTGATGTTCGATATCATTGCTGTGCTTGAATTTTTCGGGCAAGCAAACCCATCAGGAAGCTCGCCTGCTATAAGCTTAATGTTGGAGTGATTATATCCATAGTAACAGAGAAATAGCAGGTAGTCTGTTGGTTCGATGTCATAAACCAGCCCTGGTTGTAATGCCTCTTTTGGGTTCACCTGCCCTGCCCCAAAATCATATGGTGTAGCCTCTCCTCCTGACCCTGTGGTTACTGACTCGTGCATGTTGTTGTTTTGAATTGCTGCTCACAGAATAGGCAGATTTTAGTTAAAATTTTGTTGTTCGTGAGAATACCGTGCATATAGCAGTACTGAAACATGGTTTGGGTCATATTCTTTGTGCAGGAACGATTAATATGTTAATGCTAAACTTACTATGATGTACTCAAACTTTCTAATTTGGAAAAAATGCCAGCTGTTACTCAACCTTAGTTCCCCTTACCGGTTGTCATGATTGCAGACCGAACAGCAGCAGGACTCCAGGCAGGAAACATGGATTTGATGTTGGCAGCAATGCCTGAGACATGGGGGCATGCCATAGAGGTTCCGGAGATTAGATTAAACTGCGGAGGTAGTCTTCCTTTAGGCGTGGTATCTTCTGATGCGTCATGAGCCTTCCACGCAGCCAGAATGTACACTCCTGGTGCTGCAATATCCGGCTGCAAAAAGTTCCATAAAATCAATCAGAACACGAACCTTTAAATAGTTCTCTTGTTGATATATTGGTTGCAAAGATTTTCCGATTATGAAGTTACACTCGAGTTCATGATCTTTGGACCTGATCTTTCACCTTACCTTGAGAAGGTTTTTTGTGCTTCTCGACGGACCTCTGGATGAGAAACAGGCAATTGTTGGTGCTGGTTTAAATCTCAGGGCTGTCTTTGAAGGTAAGATAGTTGCAACCGGATTTCTTCAACAGAAACAAATATAAGATGATGAATAAGTAAGAACAGAAAGACCTTCATCATAAATCATAATAGACATGATCTGGGTTGCATATCTTACTCTGTAGCGTTGATGTACGTTAGAATCTCTTTGCTATCTTCTGAGGAAACCTGTGTCATTGGAAAGGTCAGTGAACTACTTGTTTCAAGTCGACATACATCGTTAATTATGATTATTCCTGCCGCGCCACCAGCCTGAACTTCTATCGTCTTCATTGTCGGACTTGATCTACTGTTGGCTTCATTCTGACATAGCACTATATTTCCTTTGATCTTTGTTGCATCAAGTGAACCCGGGTCGCAGCTCCTAAGAAAAATTTCAAATAGTATATGTTAGTAATGTTATACTGCTGATATGAGGAATGTCCGAGGTAAAAACAAAAAAAATTGAATAAATTTCAATCCACCTTGCTTGATCTTCAGTTGCAGACTCGAGCTTCGCAGCACTGCCATAAATTAGTGGGTATACTGGAGTCTTTTTCAGGTCTGAGAAGTTAATACCATCACCCTGATATTTTCAAAGAAAGTTGGATTACTTCATTGCATGATTATAAGCATATATTAGATGACAGAACTAATGTGTGTAATAGTCAAGGATTATTACCTTGATCACTTTGTTGTTGCCTAATACGATGTCAGACTCAAAGTCGCGATCAATGGTACTAGCAGCAACAGTTGTTATCCAAGGAGACACATTGACTACAGATTGAGGAGAAGGGCCATCATTTCCTGCAGAGCAGACGACAGTGATCCCTTTCTGGACTGCATGGAATGCACCAATCGCGATAGTATCTGTGGAGAAATGAGGTGCGCCATCAGGTGATCCGCCAAGAGATAAGGACAATATGTCAACCCCATCAGCTATAGCATCATCAAACGCAGCCAAGATAGCTGAGCCGGAGCATCCATCACTGGAGCACACGCGGTACATGGCTATGCGAGATGCAGGGGATCCTCCCCTTGCCACACCATCAGCTAAGCCGAAGTATGATGCATTTTGTACTGAAGCGCCTGCAGCAGTTGAGGCTACGTGTGAGCCATGCCCCATTCCATCTCTTGGTGAGGTGATTGGTGGTAAATCATCTTCGGCGTTGTAGAACCTTGCTCCTATCAGCTTCCTATACAAATCCATACAGTAAGTTTAATTTCATGTCTTATGATTATACACATAAAACTTAAAAATCGAAAAGGGTAAAAATCTAAACATACTTGTTACAGTTTGAAGCAGTGAAGTTTTCTCCTGTCACACATTTTCCTCTCCATTTTGATGGAATTGGATCCATTCCGATGTCATCAAAGCTCTTAGATTCTGGCCAAATTCCTGCAGCATATCATTCAATTGTTAATATATTTGGTTGTGTGAGGTCAATTCAATCTTTTTGTTTCGAATTCCATAAATAAACCTGTATCTAGGAAGCCGATGACAGTAGCAGCTGACCCTTTAGGCTGTGAACCATCAGCATTAGAGCGACTACGTGGTAGGGATCCAACCATCCGGGAAGTCTCTTCGAGCAAGTATTCCCACGAACGAGTTGTATGGAGCTGAAGGATGGGATCGCGAAAGACTGACACAACTCCAGGTTGCTTGGACAGTTGACGCGCCTCTGAGTCTGACAATCGCGCAGCAAATCCTGAAAATCCCTGCTTGTAGCTGTGTACTAGTGCATTTTTATTCCTGCCACGTAACGAAATAAACGATTCTTATGTACAATTCATCAACATTTCTATAAGAAAAAAAATGCCAATATATAATGGATCTCATACAGTATGCACACCTTCTTAACAAAGAGCTAAGAAGTGCATCATGGTTGTTCTTGTTAGACCCCATGTACACGATGTAAACGTTGCCATTGTATGGCGCGGCACTAGCAGCCTCAGCTTCTTTGTAGTGTGAGAAGATGATGAAGAGCATAAGATAGAAAAACAGGAAGGAAAGAAACAATTTTACTGTCATGATTGTATGTATTATACTGTATGATTCACTTAAGAAATAACAATAACAATGTATATTAGATGGTGTGGTTTAACTTGGTAATGCAGCTAGTATTTATAGTGTAGAGCAGCAGTGAAGGTGTTTTGAGGAAATAGTATGAAATCAGCCTTGCTTCTGTTGGGACATTTGGGAGTGTAAGATATGGCATATATTCAAAAATCCGAAAATATATCGTGTGTGATATATTTCACATTAATAAGATATTAATTAATGATAACAATTATGGAAGTTTAAATCAAAGAGCAAATAATTAAGTATGCACCATAAATTATAATTATTACTTATTTGAATAATGTCCAAAACATGAATGAATAATTTTATTTATTTAACCAAATCATTCACCATTAATACAAACTAAAAGAATAAATCAATTAATAATCAATTTAAAAACTGTCGTGGAAATCATTTTTCATTGACATGAATAGCTAATAAATTAAAGGAGGGGAACGAAGGGACTGATGTCACTGTTTCTACAATCTATCAACTCACACTATTTTTGTGCTAAGAGAGCCACAAGGACGGGGATGAGAATCGATCCCAGGATCTCCTGGAATCAGAAGGGATGTTTTAACCACTTATACTATGAGTATGATTAAACCAATATACTCGTTTATATATGTATTGTTGTAAATATATATGTCAATACATTATACATATATTTATTCGTACTTGTCGATTAATTTCTACGGAATTGGATTGTAAGTGTCGTTTGGCTTTTTCACATTAATGAAATTTTTTAGTTTTCGTGTAAAAAAAAAAAAAAAAATGTCAATACAGAGATTTAGTAAGGCATACCCATTTTGACTATCGATTTTTGAAATGTAAACATAAATATAGACGAATTAATTAATTTTAATGTAATAATAAGTGGTCATTGTGCGTTGTGGAGTCGAATAAATATGATAACCTTCAATTCGTTGCTAATTTGTCTGATTAGTGTTTGTAATATACGCATAACAAGTAATGCAACGACCTACAATAGTAATATAGTACAATGCAATAGTGTTTGCATAAAACTATACAAGTCTTATACAGTATCAACTAATATAAGGACCATGTTAATTGTAATGCAATGGTGTTTGCATACAAGTAAACTTTGTATACAGTATATCAACTTACTTTTACCCACTTGCTCATTATTTTAATACTTTTAATGTACTTCGTATTTAGTATGAATAGTAATTAGCATATTTTTAGAGGAATAAAGGGAGTAATGCAAAATTCCCCGTTTAAGAAAAATTCAAATTTATTACATTATAATTTATAAATTTCTAAAACAATATATATGTAATTATGTATGTAACATCCATAAAATATAAGGGATATAAACTCAGACACAAGACTATATATTTATAAACAAAAGCAATAATGTGAGATATAGAGAAGAAAAAAATAAAATCGATCTCTTAGCTAATATTGAAATATTAAAATATGATACGAAGTATATAATAAAAATATACGTTTAATTATATTCTTCAATAAACTAGTATTTAGAGTATAGCATGTAAAATAATACGGGGTATTATATCGATTTTTACAGCATACACAATTACACATACATATAATATTTTGATATCAAAGACATTATACAATAATTTATGATCTTACTTTTGTACATTTTTATATCAAACATGTTTCTCCAATATATATTCTAGGGATTATATATTGCATGATGAATGATGAATGAAAGAAGCGGTTTAGGATCCTCTAGAATTCTTTTGGAACTCTAGGGGTAGAATGGTAGATTTTCCTAAATTTAGTGTATTGTTTTTGTTTTATTTTTGCACGGTCCCACTTGTTGTGTTTATAATAACCATTAGATTTTTTTTCAATGGTATAGATTTAGAGAAATTTACCCCTCGAGTTCCAAAGAACTCTAGGGGATCCGATTCCGAAAGAAGCAAGCAAGACTGATTTCATACGATTTCCTCGAGTGTATGTACTTTAATTTAACATGCCATATACAAGCATTGATCTGAAATAGTGCGCAGTGGCGCACGCGTAAATAGCACAATACAAAATGGCCCTTGCATTGGTATATATTTTCTAAAGTGCGCCATTATATATATTTATATAGTTATCATGCTTAATATACATACATATCACATTCACATATGTAAGGTGTAGTGGTGTTAGGAGAAGATCAGAAGATTGTTGTTGAAGATGATGGTGAAAGCCTGAAAGGAGGATAACACTTGAAGAGGTATATTAATAATTAGTAAGGCCCTGTTTTTTTGGACTTATTTTCGTGGTACATAAGTTCGGTTAAGTTCAATTCAATTGTCTCATTTAATATCCTTCTCTCTTAAAATATTTAATTCAGTTCATAATTTCCGATCCAATTTAGTCCAAATAAACGAAGCCGAACTCTTGTTGTATACTCATCTCATGACATTGATAATAGTAGTTTTATGCAAAAATAAAGTAAATACTAGGAGTATATATTAATTTACTTGCATGTGAACATATATATAATACATTAATATACTTAATAAGATAAGGTTAGAAGCTATATAAGAAGAAAAGACCTGGCTCAGTGGATCGGACCAAACTTTCTTCGCAATGTATTCTTTTTTGGTGTATATAGGATTATAGGGTATACAAATAAAAATATATGATAATGATATCGGTTGTTGGAGAATGGAGATGCACATTATATCACAGTTTGTACGATGCAACTCGTTGGTCTCTCATTATTTTCGCATTGTATCTCCATATTATTTGGTGGATTATAATAGAAAATTATTGAAAATAATTATACCGTTCAACCTATTCTATTTTAAAATTTGTCTTTATTTTCATACATTATTCTTGCATAGTACAACCTTTTTGGTAGTTGKGTAGGCAGTGGCGGATATGAGTTCAACATTACAAGTTACAATAACTTAAAGTGTATGTTATAACAATGTACGAAGTATAAAGTATTATATATATACATATAGCTTGGCTAATCCGTTTTAATCTAACAATTCAGTACGTAGGCATTACATTCTAAAATTTTAACCAATGAAGTGCACCTTAGCTAGAACCGTCCATGGTTTAATTTGTATTAATTTCATTAAATTATGACATTAGGTCAATGTGATGTTGTCTTCCTTGAATTGAAAGAAGCCAATGCAAGAAGGCTAAGAGATACAATATATATATTTTTACAACTAGCTACTAGTGTTTGATGAAATGGATAACAATTGAGTGTTATAAATATTTGCAAATTGAAATCGTGGCACTAATTTTTATAAATTCACAACTTTAAAATGCCCCCTCCATCTAACAATAAGCTAACTTACTGAGCATGAGGTTGTAGCTCAGTGAAACTATTTCCCATTTTTCTCAGTTTTGGCTGGGTTCGAGTCTCATCATATCCCCAACTTTACCTTACCGTGTAAAAAAATAAAATAAAATAAAATAAGCTAACTTACTCAAGAATTTGCATGGTGTATGTTACATGGTAGTATATATAGTACTATTATCTTGTATCATGCATGGTACATGGATGACGCACAATAATTTTTTGGGAAATTCTCATTGGTCCTGATGCTACAAGTGTAACGTGGTATGCTGAACTGGAGATTAGAGGGGTTGACTTGAGGTTCTCCCTAGCCACGGGAACAGAAAGCAGTCGAGTCAGAGAAGACTTCGGACGGATGAGGGTGTCTCGACTCTCGACTGGTACAGGCCCGAGAGGAGATGGATTCGTCTGAGAGGTACTCGTCTCTCCTTAGGATCCGTCAATGTTGGATTCGTCCAAAGGAGGGACTCGTCTGGGAAAGGACCCGTCTGGTACAGGGACTCGTCTGGTACCTGAAACAAAGAAGATAATCTTCCGATTATCCTCCCTCCGATGCTTAAGTCAGTACTCAATAGAGGAGGGGCTAAAAAAGGAAAGTTTATAGGTTTATAGGAATCTCCCTTTTCTGGTGGATACAAGTGAGGTGATGTGTAGAGAAAAGTGCAATAACTGCTGGGTAATAGCTGTAGAGTAATGATGTGCATGAATAGTGAATGTCCCCTCTATTTATACTGTTTCAGTTGGGGATCATCTCCCAATCAGGGTGTGCCACGTGGCACATAGTTGTTGGGTGTGAGATTGKGCTGGCTTGTTTACAGAACCTATACCTAGCCCATTTTCACATCATCATTAGGCCATCATTGGCTACTTCAGTCAGAACTGAAAACACTATATTGGGACACGTGTCCTCTTGTAAATGGATCCACGTGGGAAGCCATGTCAGACAATGATGTCGCTGACAGGTCACTTGTATGTTAGGACACGTGGCATCCCACAAGATGCCACATCATTTGCCCTCAAATTGGGTCAAACTATTTCGTTTGACCTAATTTGGAAACTCTCTTTTAGGCGGAGAAAAGGCTCCGGTATCTGAACAGTTTCTTCCGGTTTAGAGGAGTAAATGACCGTGAGGGTCAGGTAATAAATTTTTTACCTAACTATATAAGGGTTGAGGAGAGAGAAAATCATTTATTACGATTTTCTCTCTGCCTTCTCTCTACTTTCTCTCTCTAAATTCTTTTTTACTGCTGTCATTATCGACTGCAAGTCCGCCAAGAACACTCCTGCTAATCCATACTGCATTCGATCTGTAGATCCGTCTTTGCTTGAATTATCCAGGTAAATTTTTTCTTTCTCAACCTTTCGTTTGTTTCTTGAATTTATTTTATTGTTTTGGTTTCGAATACGCTCGCCCATCGAAAAGCGTGATGCCCTTTGAGATGGGTGTTGGGGGTGTGACCATACCCAGTCCAACATCACCACATAGCATTTGTGCACCGCCCAGTGCCTCATACGACGTTCCTGCTCATGCAGATTTGTAGATTCGAAGTGATGGCAAGAACGAACAAACTGCCCGTCTTCCATCCGGTGAAAACATCACTATCTCTGTAAGGGAGTCTCAATCTGATTCCATACAAGGAAGGTGAGACGAACCTCCTGCTGAGACGAATCCTAGTTCCAGTTCTGAAGGCTGGAAGACAAAGATGGGGCAGATACCGGTCCGTCTGGTCAGGCGATTTTCTCGTCTGACGAGTCTGGTGAGAAGATGCCGGGAACTGCCGATTCTTCAAAGCGATTCGAAGTGACAGTTCGACTGGTTCGTCAGTTCGTCAACTGACGGGAAGATTCAAGTATTCTTCCAAGCGACGAAGACGATAAGTGTCTGAGAAGTAGATGACTCTTCCCAAAACACTAACTGGGAAAGAACCAGTCGAAGAGGATCCGGAGGAGTCCCTCGATGAGGAGGGGAACCCTAAGTTGGTCGAGTGGTATGTCCCAAAGGGGAAAGAGACACCCAGAAATATGCTGATCTCGACCAGATCTAAAAGGAAACTTCAAGACATGTCAATTACTTTTACGACATAATTTTCAAGATCCCTCAAGGCAGAAGTTTGTGGTCCCCAAGGTGGGGAAGTCAGTGCTCGACTCCCATATGGATATTACCTTTGTACCTGGAGGTGATGGACTATGGGGTCCGACCTCCCCTCAACGGTTTTATCGGCAAGATGTTGAGGACCTACGAGATAGGGATCCATCAACTTACCCCCAACTCTTTCCTTCATCTTTTTAAATTACGTGACGGCTTGTGCCGCAAGAATTGGGAGCCGTCAGTCAACGTTTTCCTTCGCACTCACCAGTTGTGCAAGGTCACCCAAGGTTGCAAATGGGGCTGGTACGTCTGAGCAACGAGCCAGGCAAAATGACAGTTTACGACAAACCCAACAAAGCGAGACCCTGGAAGAGTGATTCTTGTATTTTCGGATTATGAATTCGAATCATTCAGCGACCAAGAGAACACAACGCCCATAGTGCTTTAAATCGGGTGAATACATCTCCCAAATTCATTGGTCATGTGGATCCGAATGGCTTGCCGTATCTGACGGAGGAAGGAGAAAGAAAGATGCCGTACTTTGGAGAAAGAGACGAATCTGATATTATTCCCAAAGAGCACTGGCGGGTGACTGGGAAGAGACAAAAAGCCTTAAGCCTGAAATGCTCCCACGAGTATGGATTCCGCTTCACCAGTGGACAGGGATCCGCTGTTTATGGAGGCTTTTCAACTTGTTGGGTATGAATGACGGGGCAAGAGGTAGCCTTAGTAGTATTCGAAAGTATAAATTAGCTTGAATCTTGTTTATCGTTCTCTCACACCTTGTTTCTTTATTTCAGATTTGCAAGAAAGAACTACCAGATCAACAAGAAAGCATGGACGAAGCTGCTTACTTCCCGAGCTGAAGGAATTCGTCTTCAGTCAAAAGTGGATAAAGCCAGAGAGAGTCAGGTACTTTTAATTATGTTTGTTTTGAATTTAAAGAGTCGAATACATGATTCGCCTCCTTCGACATCAGTCGAGTAGGTAGTTGGGTATAAATACAAGGTAAAGGTATTCAGTCGAATCGTGGTATCCTTTGTATTATACACATCTTCCTTTATTTTGATATACGAGTCGAATGTGAAAAGTCGAATCACTTCGATTCGTCTTCTTCAGATGTATGTCGGGTAGGTAGGTTGTATAATGCAGGGGAGACTTCAGTCGAATCGAAGCCACCCTTGTTAATATCACACAACTACTTGCTCGACTAGACTAAAAGAGTCGAGTAAAGAGGAGCGAATCAGTGATTCGTCTCCCTTAATGAGGTGTCGAGTGGTGTAGTTGTGTATTAATGCAAGGGGAGACTTCAGTCGAATCGAAGTCACCCTGTTGTAATACACAACTACTTGCTCACTAGACTAAAAAGAGTCGAGTAGAGAGGAGGAATCAAGTGATTCGTCTCCCTCAATGAGTGTCGATGTGTAGTTGTGTATAATGCAGGGGAGGACTTCGATCGATCGAGTACTAGGATGCAAGTGGGGGCGGGTCAAGTAGAAGACCCGCCCCATCCCCGCCCAACGGGCGGGGAGGGTCCAACTTTGACGGAGGATGGGCGGGGATGGGGATAAAAATGTACCTCACCGCGGGGATGGGGATGGGATGGTTTTTGGCTACCTCCGCCCATCCCCCCCGCCCGCCTCGCCCCGTAAATATCCGCCCCGCCCGCATTTTTAAAATTAATAATTGCACTGTAGTGTCTTTTAAAGTTTTAATGGCCTATGTTGCCTAACTTGGCTACTTAAACTAATGTATTTAAGAAGTTTGGACCTTTGAATTGTTTGTGTTATTTGGGCCTTTGAATTGTTTGTGTTATTTGGGCCTTGAATTGTTTGTGTTTATTTGGCTTGTGGGGATTTCATGGGTCTTAGTGGGGGATTTTGGCGGGTAGTGGGGCGGAATACGGCTATGAGGTGGTATGGAGACCCACCTGGGTCATGGGGCGGGATAGTTCAATATATGTCCCCGTCGGGGCGGGAATGGGGATATAGAAATATCCGCGGCGGAGATGGTACGGGGATGGGGATTCCATAAGTAGGTGGGGATGGGGATAGGAATTGCAATATCCGCCCCGCCCCGCCCCGTTTGCATCCCTAGAAGTAACCCTTGTGTAATACACAACTACTGCTCGACTAGACTAAAGAGTCGAGTAGAGAGGAGCGAAATCAGTGATTCGTCTCCTCAATGAGTGTCGAGTGTGTAGTTGTGTATTATGCAAAGGGGACTTCAGTCGAATCGAAGTCACCCTTGTGTAATAACACAACTACTTGCTCGATAGACTAAAAGAGTCGAGTAGAGAGGAGCGAATCAAGTGATTCGTCTCCTCAATGAGTGTCGAGTGGGTGTAGTTTGTGTATAATGCAAGGGGAGACTTCAGTCGAATCGAAGTACCCTTGTGTAATACACAACTACTTGCTCGACTAGACTAAAAGAGTCGAGTAGAGAGGAGCGAATCAAGTGATGTCGTCTCCCCTCAATGAGTGTCGAGTGTGTAGTTGTGTAATAATGCAAGGGGAGACTTCAGTCGAATCGAAGTAACCCTGTGTAATACACAACTACTTGCTCGACTAGACTAAAAAGTCGAGTAGAGAGGAGCGAATCAAGTGATTCGTCTCCCTCAATGAGTGTCGAGTGTGTAGTTGTGATTATGCAAGAGGAGACTTCAGTCGAATCGAAGTAACCCTTGTGTAATACACAACTACTTGCTCGACTAGACTAAAAGAGTCGATAGATCAGAATGTTTGTGATACAAAGAGACTTTCGTTGAGTCAAAGTGGTCTTTGTTTATATACAACTCCCTATTCGTCAGAACCGTGTATGTCGAGTAATAAAGAATCGATCACATGTGATTCTAATATCCTTTTCTTGCAGAAAAACCATCAAAGGGGACGAAGGACAAGCCCCAGAAATCAGAAAGTTCCGCAAAAAAGGGTTCGAAAGAGCCCAGAAAACAGGGGGTCAGGAAGACCCAAAAGCAAAAAGAAATCATATTCCGTTGTCAAACGGAAAGAAAGAGATGCACCGACTGGGGAGAGCCACCATCTCACCAGTCTAAAAAATCAAGAAAAGAGAAGTCGACTGCTGTGTCGACAGCTGTTGAAACTCCTGATGTCGAAATGACTCAGGAGTTAGACCCATACAACCCTCGGGATCCGCCTGTCAAGGTGGGTACCGCTGCTGACGCTTTGAGGGCTTCGGAAGAAGCTCGGAAGAAAAAGAAGAAGGAAAAAAGGAAAGACATTCATGGTACTTCCACCGGGTGCGCTGAGCGATCCGCCGGAGGCTCGATGGTCGAGCTTTTAGCTGAAAGTACACCATGGCCAAGGGGGGAAGCCCTGTGAATCACCCACCCTGGACGTCGAGAGGCAAACAGCCGATGGTGGTTGATGAAAGTATAATACGACGACGACCCTGAAAGGCGTCAAGAAAAGCTCGACTATCTCACCATGTACCCGGTTCCTTGGAGAGTTCTGAGCTCTTCAATTCTTCTTCGACGAGATGGCTTGCGGCTTTCGATGCCAATCCTTCGGTGGATCCTCCCTTCTCAACTCAATCCAGAAAAGGCTTGTCCTCCTGTCAGACGGGGCAAGATCCCAGACTTTGATCTGACAAAAAGGATAAAAGATACTTCCGTCGTCGCAATGCAAACCTAGAGAGAGAGCTGCAGGAAGACGAAAAGCACGACGACGACTATCTGTCTGAGGAGGGCGAATCTTCTTTGGGAGATTCAAAAAAATTCAGCTGGAAGGAAAGGAGAAGTATGATTACTCAGGTGACGGGATGATCCCGAAGGCTTACGGGTATACCCTCACCGGGTGTGAGAAGGGTATGTCGGTCCATTCTTCGGCATGTTTAGAGGTAAGTTTTTTTCTGCATTATTGCGATTTATCCTTGTTGCCTTATGAAAATTTGTTAACCATTTGATTTCCTTCTTTGCAGGGTCTGGCCAGGCTGGACTCGTTTGTCAAAAAAGGCAGAAAGTGACAGACGAGAAGCCAAGAGAGGCTTTGCGGCTATGGACACTGCAATGGAGTATAATCAAAGGAACAAGACGGAATGCATTGTTGCCGTCGAAAGGCAGTAAGCCCAGGATATGCTTGCCACTCGTCTCCCAGCCTAACCATTCCTACAACTGGGCCCTCCGACGCATCTTCGATCCTTAAGCAAGCAGAATGGGGCTCTTTTCCAATCGAAGCAGGATCTTGACGCTAAAAACGAGGCTAAGGTTCGCGAGGGACAAGGCTAAGCTGGCAGTCGGCCTGCGAAAGAGGAGATTGAGCAGCTCCAAGCTTACAAAGAACAAGTCAGAAGGAGCTGGAGGAACAAAGGAGACCAGGGCCGTCGATGCTGAAACCAGAGCATCTATGCCGGAAGGCCAGGTGACTGCCATGTCACGCAAATTGCCGATCTCAAACAGAATGTCCGACTGCTAGGGTCCAAGGTTCCGAGTATGCGAAGATGGTTCACAAGCCTGGCCGACTTCCTGAGGAGTTAAATCTGGCAATGTCTTGGGAGAGAATTGATCGCGATTGGACGTAGCGGGTCATGCTGCTGGCGAAGGCTGCTGCGGAAAGAGCAGGAAAAACTATCCGATCTTCCTCCCGAAATACGCTGCAATACTCTCCAAGTTGATCCTCCTTCTTCATCTGAAAGGGACGATGGTGGCTCTCTGAGTCAGAAGAAAGGAGGAGACCAGGAAGACAAGGACCAAGCAGCTTCAAAGCTGTAGCCCGAACAGCCTGATGATCCACTGATGCCAGATAGGTGGTTGCCCAAGACGGAGAATGTGGTAAGATCAACTCACGAGATGGTGAAGTGGTTGAAACCGAGGGGCCTCCGCTTGATGAATGTCTTCAAAATTAAGCATTATTATAACTCTTTTGTAACTTATATTTTTTCGTAACTTGACAAATTTTAAACCATATTTTTTTGCTGAACATTATTTTTTGTATGTTTTCGTCAGTTGCATATGACTACGGTCATCTATTACTGTCTTAATATAGTAATTTGACAGAATTGATCCAAATCTTTGAACAAGCTTTTTCGTATATCTGTTTGTGTGAATGTTGTATGGTTGCCCAAAAATTATCCAGCAACAGTCGAAATCCTTTTTAGGAACTGGGCAAAGGGTTCAAGAATAATATTTTCTCGGCTTGGCTACTGTATACTATGGAAAGGAAGTCGAACCAACACCATTAGTTGCCTCTTATTCTTGAAACTTTGTCCTTGATGGCGAACAAGTATTCGTCTGTTGTAGTTGCCTTAAAGAGGAATCAAGTGATTCGTCTCCTCGAAGAGTGGCGAAGTGGGTAGTTGTGTATAATGGCAAGGGGAAACTCAGTCGAATCGAAGTGCAGCCTTGTTTATATACCAACTACTTGGCTCGACTAGAACAAAAGAGTCGAATAGAGAGGAGCGAAATCAATTGATTCGTCTCCTCAAAGAGTGTCGGTGGGTAGTTGTGTATAATGCAAGGGGAACTAGTCGAATCGAGTGACCCTGTTTAATACACAACTACTCTTCGAACTAGAAAAGAGTCGAATAGAGAGGAGCATAAATTGATTCTCGCTCCTCAAAGAGTCGAGTGGGTAGTTGTGTAAATGCAGGGGAGAACTTCAGTGAATCGAAGTGACCCTTGTTTAATAACAACTATTGCTCGCTAGACAATAAGAGTCAATAGAGTGGACGAATCAATGTGATTAACGTCTCCTCAAAGAGTGGCGAGTGGGTAGTTGTTGTATAATGCAAGGGGAAACTTACAGAATCGAAACTCTCCTTTGAAAATATTAGAACTACTCATCTGGTCTTACATAGGTGAGATTATTCTAGTCGAATCAAATCCCCTTTGTAAAATATAGGACTACAGTTTGTACTTACATTTAGGTGAGATATTTTGTCGAATCAAATTCTCCCTTTGTAAAATATGGACTAAGTATTCGTCTTACTTATAGAATGGTAATCATTATATAGTGTATAGGCAAAATATATCATTTAAAATGATTTTTACGAGTGATTGACTCAAGACCTAATATGGGGTGGTTGAGTAATCACATACTGATTGCCCTTGAACTTGGAAGATTTTGCGTGTCGATCTTATAACTAATGCCTTGAGCAAAGGTCTTCGACTGCTTTTAAAGGAAAGACTTACGTTAAATTTTATGCCCTTGAGCAAGGGTCTTTCGACTGCTTTTTAAAGAAGACTTACGTTCAATTTTAATGCTTGGAGCAAAGGGTTCTGACTGCTTTTTTAAGGAAAGACTTAACGTCAATTTATGCCTTGAGCAATGGGTCTTTCGACTAGCTTTTAAAAGGAAAGACTTATGTCAGTTGCCTTAAAATAAAGGACTTGGACAAGCAATATGAGGTTAGGAACATGGAGGATTCATTCATCCTAGAAATTTTGGTACGAGAGCATAATTTTCAATTCGAGAACTTACACATAGAATTTTAAGATGTCGGATCCAAGTTCGTGGGATAGGCCATCCCATAGCTTCCAACCTGAAAGTGCTTCTCGTAGAAACTCCACTACTCTTGTATGGCCCCAATTGGGTGTACGTTTCCCTGTCTTCTTTGAGCTGCCCACAGCTGTCCATTTTTGCAGCACCAAGTCTCCTAACCTCATAGGTCGCAGACCCGACTCGCTTGGTTGTGTTCGCGAGACACGTAACTGTAAGCTTGTGGCGTAGCAAGGCATTGCCCCTAGTCTTAGGATTAGGTCAGGTTGTGGCGAAGAGCGGCCCAATTTGCGTGTTCATCATACAATCAATGAACCCTGAGTGTTGGTCTTGTAAATCTTCAATGGTAATAACAGCTCAGACCCATACACCAACATAAGGAGTTTTCGCTGTTGAGCCTTTTTCAGTTTGTCGCGAAGGACCAGAGAACATTGTAATAACTCCTCCGCAATCCTTTGCATGGCAAGCTTTTTTTGTTCCTGAGACGATGGTCTTGTTGAAGCTTCACTGTCCATAGTTGCGGATGAGCAACTGAGAGCAAAGCCCTGCTATCCCGCTTCTCTTGAGCCAATCTACAGCTGGAGGCACTCGAACTGGGTCATTAATAAAGCTATTGAACCGTAGGTACGCGAAACGGGTGATGAGTTCTTCCAAATGAAATTTTTGACGTCGGCTGTCTTGATGCCGAACGTTCAGTCGACCCATTTGTAATAGTCAACGCCACACACATACTTCGCTACTGAAGCTTGAGGGAAAGGACCAAGTATGTCCTCATCCCCATTTAGCAAACGGAAGTGGTAGAGTACGCGTCAACGGGTTGGCAGGCTTTCGTGGATATTTTGCATGTAATTTGACATTTGACAGCATTTTCTGACCAAGGTTAGCGTTTTATACGGATTGTCGGCCAGAAGTACCAGTCTTAAAGCGTTTTCTGCTAAATGTCTGCGAGCACAATGCGAGCCACAGTATCATCGTGTATGTCCTCCAATATCTCAGCTTCCTTTTCAGGGTTACACATTTAAACAAGGGATGGCTGTATCGGACTTTTTGTACAGATGCCTTGCCATAAGAGACAACCATGAATGACTGAGCTTGACTCGTTTGGGCTTTGATCGGATCCGAAGGGCAAAACACCACGCCATGTACTCGGTGATGTCGTTCATGTTCCCAAGTATTGGCTTCGATCAATAAAGTTGGGAACCTCCATGTCATCGATACTTAAAATTCTTTACTTCCAAAAACACAGTACGGGGGCATCCCACTGGCAAGAACTGGTAGCTTGACATGCGTCTGCTTGAATTATTCTAGATCTGAACTTGAAGTAAACACAAAGCATCCAAGTCCTTGATCTCATCTTCACCATTTCAGATACTTGGCTATGTTCTGATCTCTAGCTTCATATTTCGCCATTTGCACACTGACTAACAATCAACTGAGAAGTCCGACATTGCCTCGATTCGTCGGGCACCTGCCGCCTTACAAATCTTAGTCGGCTAAAGAGCATCAATACTCAGCTTTCATTGTAGTTCGTCTGAAAATTGAACTTCATTGCATATCATCATAACATCCCCTTCAGGAGATCGGCACTGGATACCACGCTCCACATCCATCCTGTGTGGCGACTCTACAAATAATTCAAACATTCGTAAGACCTTCTTGTTGGGGAGGCTTTGAAATGTCGACAATGAAATCGGCCAATGCCTGCCTTGATCGCTTCTAGGTCGTAGAATGATGTCGTAGCCGTCAGACAATATTGCCCATTCAACATCCTTCCGGATGCATCCAGGGTAAGGAGATTTTATGGCTGATCGTGTAAACCTATACGATGGGCGGCAAAGTATGCCTGAGCTTCTATTGCCTAAGAAGAGCAAGACCGAACTTCCAGGAGTCGGATATCTGATTTCAGCGTTCTGCAAGGACATTGGCTGATGAAAAGATCGAGTTGGCTCTTCTCTTTCGCACCAAGACAGCGGAAACAGCGTGATTCCGATCGCTGGAGGTAGAGAATACAATTTCTCCCATCGGGGCTCACCAACCTGGGGAGCGTGTGTAGTGTTCTTGATTTTGACCAAGGCTTCTTCTGCTTCCGGAGTCCATTCAAATTTTTGCATTTCTTTATCGTCTTGAAAAAAGGGTTGGCACTTGTCCCTGATTTTGGACCAGAAATCTCCAAGCCCGCCAAACATCCGGTGCTTTTGGACCTCCTTCACGTTCTAGGTGACGAATGTCGAGACTGTTTCACTTGTCATGATTGGCCTCGATCCCTCTTTCGTCACCAGAAAATCCACAAAACCAGACTTGCCTGCTGTGACACCAATACACACTCTTTGGTTTAATTCATTTGGAAGTGCGAAGTGTTCGAAGGTCCTAAATCAGACGGATGATCACGAGGAGCTTGGCTTTTGATTATCATATCGTCGATGTAAAGATCTTGACGTTCCTCCCATACTGCTTGAAGAATACGGTATTTACCACCGCTGAAAGCGTAGAGGGGCATTCTTAATCGAAGGGCATCACTTATAACGTATAAGCCGTTATCCTCCAAAGCAGTTTTTATCCTGGTCTCCGGCTTATGGGGAATTGATGGAAACCCGAACCAGCATCGACGAAGCTCATTAATCTGGTGGCCAGCATTGCATCGACCAAATTATCGATTCCTTTGGTAAAGGAAACGGATTTTGGGGCATGCTTTGTTGATCCGTGTAGTCAACGCACATCTCATGTGCCATTAGTTTGGGAACCAGGACTTACATTTGCCCACCATTCTGGGTATTGGGCCTCTCGGATAAATTCCGGCAATCCAGCAATTTCTTGACCTCTTCGTTCCGCAGCTTGCTTCGGACTGGCCCAGATTTCTCTTTTTCTGTTTTTATCTGGTTTCCAAGGATCTACTTTAAAGCATGCTGGGCTATGATTGGGTCGATCCAGGCATTAATACCACGTGATGCGAAACAATCTTTAAATTGAAACAAGTTTTTGATTCTTGACTGAGCGCAGGATCATGGTTCGTCCTAATTGACCGTTACCGTCTGGTCTAAGCGGATCAAGGATGTAGTCTTCTGGTGGCGTCAACAGGTTCAGGCTTTGACGCCTGATAGTAACCGTGCACGCCATCATCTCCTGATGTAAACCATGGACCAACATTACCTCTCCTACTTCTCTTCTTTGCGCAGGTGGTTGGTCACCAATCTCTTCCTCATCCTCCCCCCCAGCGAGGGGTTGAGGTGGTCAGATAAGCACTTCGTGCCGCTTGCTGATACTCCTCGTATAGACCCATGGTCTTTTTGTCGTCGCAGAGAACTTAAGGAGCATCAGGTGAGTGACCAACCACTGCTCACTTGATTAAGAGTTGGGTCGTCCAAGTATAATGTGATGCGGACAGCCCTTGACACAAGAAAACTTCACTTTAAATCTTACACTCATCTTGCTGCCCCCGAGTCGAACAGGCAGTAAAATACCAACAGGGTTGAATCACCCCTCCACCGAATCCACGATTGGTGGTCGCTTGACTAGATGTCATCGTTGTAATTTAGCTTCAGAGACAGTCCCAACTGATTATACAGATGAACTCGCCGGTATCATGAGAATTCGTCGAACAATCATATTTTCCTTCAATTTCAACCACGCAGCGGGTCGTCATGAGGTAGGCGATACTGAACTCTGTCTTTTCAACAAATATGGACTTTGGAAACTCGTCTTCTCCTGGACGGCTGGCTTTCGGAAACTTCAGACTCCTAAGTAATCTTTACTTCCACGGATGGTAGGGGCCCCGGCCGCAAACACCGTATCATATGACAAATTCGTGTCGGTGTCATTCTCATCATTTTGGGCGAATCCCCCCCCGTCGGCTTCTTTAAATGGCGCTTTATAGACTTAAGGAATTTGCCCTCACTGCCAAAGCGTCAAACGCTTTTTGAGATGTGACTATGAAATCGTTGGTGTAGTGACAATATCCCTGAATGAAACTTGCAGTATTGTTTTATCCGCGAAAATTTTTTCTCTCAGCCTTCATGGGTAGGGGATCTTCTATGCTCCTTATCCTTCATTGTTTTATAGACCAGGAAAAAGATTCTTGGTAATAAATCAAACCTGGGACCATCGTCCCTCTCTTCGTTTCCTATCTTGGTACCCCCTGGCGGCTATTCTCACAGCCCATGTGCCATTTTTTTACGCTCTTCCCCAGCTTTTCCTGTTGGGACTATCTGGCGAGCTTCCGCTCACTCGGCGGATTGATTCTGAGTATTCTGCTCTTGCGGAACCGAACAGACTTCTTCAGCGCGATGTAGTTTTCGGCTCCCGAGCGCACTCTTCAAGTCATACAATTCTTCTGCGCCATTTCCAAACTTGAAAAAGCAGTCCTCGTGCAATCCACGGAAGAAACAGTCCCGTAGACCAAATGTTGGCTAAACCAGGGATCTGTAGCGCCTCGTTGTTAAACCTTAACTAGCTGCGAAGTGAACTCGCCATTCCTTTTGATCCTGGCGAAGGTGCAGCGCAACTTTTCTGTTGCCATATTTGCCATGAAATGATGAGAACAAATAGATAGCTCGGTGAAGTTGTTGTGCGATCCCAAGGAAAACCCGTTAACCATCTGGGCAAGCACCACAAAGTGTGCCGGGAAAGTACCCTCGACACAAGGTGCGTCATCAGCCCGGGGTGTGGAGCATGAAAGATGCTTGTAGAGAGCTAGGTGATCATCAGGATCTGACTTCCCGTCGTAACGGGGTAAATAGTAGGGAATAACTTCATCTTAGGGGCCATGGAATGGCTGGGGAGAGCGGAGAGTGTTGAGTGATTGATAAGGCTCTGAGCCCTCTCGCTAAAGGCCGGGTGATATTCGCTGTTGCTGGGTTAAATCTTCTGGAGAAACCCTCCCTAGAGGGAGCAGTGTGTGATAGTCCTGCGGGGGAGGAGTATACCGCTGTCAGGGGGTTTCCCCGATATCCGTACAACTGCTTGCTTGCCCCTAGATGGGCTTGGTATAAAACCTGAGTAGGTCCTGGATCTGAATGGGGGGGTTCGGACTTACTCGCCTGAAAAGCAGAAAAGGTGGGATCTGGCATGACTGGACGTGGGACCGGACCCCAGAATGGTCCCCCGGATGGCGCTGTATTCCGCCCGGGCCGCTTCTTGGCCTCCAGTAAGTATTCTGACAATCCATACTTGGACCGTCATTCGACTTTTTTTGCATCCTATGATTATGGCGGGCATCTTCCGTCTCGATAGAGGTTCGGCCCAGAGTGTGACTCGTCTGAACCCCGAACGTTCAACTTGCTCTCATTGCTGGTCCCCGGGGGTCGCGGAGTTTCCTTGTAATAAGGCTTTTGACGAAGAAGGCCGTTGGGCTGCAGCTCGGCCTGGTATAAGTTTGAACTTTCTCTCCCTATCGGGGTTTGGGATTTGGTGAGGGTTCTTATAGACTTTTGTAGTTTTGAGTTGCGGAACTGGGGGAGTTTCAGCACAGTCCGAGCAGAGCAGGCTCCTTTCGCTTTGCCAGCCTCTATTGAGCCAGCTAAGTTGTGTTTTTGGCAGACGGCCTCCTGCAATTGCTGAACGGTTGGCTGAGGCGACTGAACCAAACTCAAGCAGCTACGCTGCGTGGAGAGGTGGGAGATCATACTCCTGCTTGAGAGACATAGCCCCTTGGAGGCCTGGAGTCAGCCGCCTGTTCTCCCCCTTCGCCTGCCTCATGAGTGGCGGGGGGCTATTGACATCTTCTTCATCGTCGCGTCGAAAAGTTGTAACGGGTTTCCTCAATCGAGGGATCTCTTCCTGCCATGGCTAGACACCTCCCACAGACGGCGTCAAATGATGCTACAAGTGTAACGTGGTATGCTGAACTGGAGATTAGAGGGTTGACTTGAGGTTCTCCCTAGCCACGGGAACAGAAAGCAGTCGAGTCAGAGAAGACTTGACGGAATGAGGGTGTCTCGACTGGTACAGGCCGGAGAGGAGATGGATTCGTCTGAGAGGTATCGTCTCTCCTTAGGATCCGTAATGTTGGATTCGTCCAAAGGAGGGACTCGTCTGGGAAAGGACCCGTCTGGTACAGGATCTCTGGTACCTGAACAAAGAAGATAATCTTCCGATTATCCTCCTCCGATGCTTAAGTCAGTACTCAATAGAGGAGGGCTAAAAAAGGAAAGTTTATAGGTTTATAGAAATCCTTTTCTGGTGGATACAAGTGAGGTGATGTGTAGAGAAAAGTGCAATAACTGCTAGGTAATAACTATAGAGTAATGATGTGTGAATAGTGAATGTCCCCTCTATTTATTATACTGTTTCAGTTGGGGATCATCTCCCAATCAGGGTGTGCCACGTGGCACATAGTTGTTGGGTGTGAGATTGGGCTGGCTTGTTTACAGAACCTATACCTAGCCCATTTTCACATCATCATTAGGCCATCATGGCTACTTCAGTCAGAACTGAAAACACTATATTGGGACACGTGTCCTCTTGTAAATGGATCCACGTGGAAGCCATGTCAGACAATGATGTCGCTGACAGGTCACTTGTATGTAGGACACGTGGCATCCCACAAGGATGCCACATCAGGTCCCATAAGCCCCTATTTGTTTTTACTTTTTTTTTTCAATTGTAAGCACCCGTTGTTTAATCTTAAAAATAAAATTGAACCACTTTATAAAATATTATTAAATGTACGTTATAATAATGTAATTAAAATTAGTGATTGATATGTTGAGATTATTATATCTTATTTATGGAAAATATATCATGTTGGAACAATATGAGGGAAGTAACGGATAATCACTCCAAGGCACGGAGAATACGCTTTCCTATTAGTTTAATTTCGCCCCTCTAGGATCACCGGGTTACCACGAAACAACTAATGAGATACAATGGAGAGAACAACTTACTTTGTTGATCTTCAAAGCAAGTCAAGAAAGAAAATTTGTGTTTGAATTTGTAAGAACACTCACTGAAAAGTTTGCAAGAAGTTTCAATGAGAAAGCAAGCAACAAACAAGAGAAACTTGAGAGTATTTCTGTGTGTCTAGCAAATGAAACAAGTGCAACCTTATATAGGCACTTTGAAGCAATCCCAACAACCATATTATGGAGTGTAACCCCCATAATCAATGCATTAACTAGCCATATCAATCTGAGTTAATTGTGATTAAAACCAATTCAAACTCATACTAATTGATATACAACAGCTATATTGTAATTTAAATCACACATCAATGCAATAAGTAGGCACCCAACGGACAAAACCATCATAATAGCAAAGGATCGAAACTGATCACGCATTAAAACGCGATCACCGCGAAAATGGCGCGGAGCCATCCATATGGCGGGGCGCCATATGCCTGGCTACCACTTCCAGTAGCAAATGGCGCGGYGCCACTCATATGGCGGGGCGCCATATGCCTGTTTTYCCATTTTCCACCCATTTTCAATCCAATTTGGTACTTTACTCCAAATAGCYCTTTGCCATGATTTGTCCTATACAATTACTTCTCATATTCATTTGCTCAAGGTCCATTTATGCATAAATGTTCCAACATATCACACACGACACATGTAGATGTTAATCTGAAATACCTTGGTTAACTTGACTAACATGGGTCAAGTGTTATATATTCTTTAATACAATACACAACATTAGCAAATCATTAACCCTTCGCCTTCATTACAATCCGACCTCTTCGTGAATTGTTTCTGCTAGTGTTTTTATTTTGTCATATACATTGTTATTGTTAGACTTCTTATTAATTGGAATTGTTAGTGTTCTTGCTTGTCATATATATGCACTGTTAATGGTCTTATTAATCATGATGTTAGTGATTAGTTTAGAAAGATAGACTCTAAATCCCTTAATTAAGTGCATGATGATGTCTAACAATGCAAATTGACGCCTTCCATGATGATTTTTCTTACTCCTTAGCGGATATGGATCGGATAAGGATTCTTTAGTGATGAGCGAGTTGTAACATCCAATCTGTTGGCACAATCTCAGTGCACCAAATCGCACACATACACAATAGAGTTACAACTTACAACACACGAGTTATCATTCTTCATTCGCGACTTATTTAATCAACAAATTAAATGAGTCGCGAATGAAGAATGATAACTCGTGTGTGGCTGTAAAAAATAAAATTTATTACGAACCGATTATTGAAACTTATTTTGTAAATCCAAKTGATGATCACCAAATTTTAGTCTATATATATTTCGAGCTTCATACTTTCATTGTTGAAGATTGTAATGTGGAGTTTGCTCGATTCTTCTCAAACACTCGACATTAAAGATAAGTTTTTTTTTTACAATAATATAAATTTATTTTGGCAATATAGCAAATTTTGTTCTTTAAATAAAATAGATCGAGTTTAGGCACAAAGCCTATTACATACAATCCGGATTTTAAACTCCTTGTACATGTCCAACTTTCCTTTATGATTTCATGAGGCATGAACTCTAGAAACCTAGACATCAATTCAAGTTTAAAAGGTGGGAGCGTGGGAGTATTGTAATTTTGTATCTTAGGCAGTCATAACTTTGATTCTCGTAATTTGGTGTGTACTCTTCACTTTATATAACACAGGGTGTAAAAAGTTCAATCATATCTCATATACGTAACATTCAAAAACAAAATTCAATTAGTTCACTTCAGTTTATTTAGGTAAAGTAAAATATGTGTAGTTATGTCATAACATTATGTGTGCATGTGGCATAGAGGATTGGGGAGGTTCTTTCGTTTCAATTTGATGCCTTGAATCTAAGCCTTTGTGTTAACACAATACATAACTTAAAGAAATTAATTTAAATATTCATGCAGAAGTCACATACAATTTCTAAACTATATATAGTCATCAAAATCACCACCATTTTGTCTTAAATTTAGGGTTAGTAAGAAGTGAGAACTACTAAGACAATTCACATGCAGATCCAAATCCATTCTATCATTGTTTCTCATACTTTAATAAAAAAAAATCGCAAAAGCAAGACACTCGATTCATTGCATTTTTATTTCGACTACATTTGGATTTAACGGGCCCACACACCTACTTTAGCTTATGATTTGGTAGATCCGTCAAAAATTTATGTATATAGTGAAACTCAAACCCGAGACCTCCCCTAAATAGCTTTTAATCTGCTTAGCAATATAAGGGTTGCATAGCTCATGCACACACTACACGCCTTGGGAACGAAGTGAGATATATATGTATGAATGAAGGTGGAGTTTGACAGGAAAAACACTAATAAAACATGTTGGATTGTAAACCCACGATCTTTCAAACTCTGGTCACCATACAAGTGATGAGAATAAAAATGGCCATTCAAAAGAAAATACAAGTTTCGTCAATTCAAAATGCATTAGTTATATATTTATTATTATTTTTTTCTATTACAAAAATAAATGGGTTACAATGGTTATGACAATTTTCTCTCAAAACTATTACCTAAAGAATAAAAAAATTTAATATTCATAAATGGATCGAACAATATCTTAATCAGTCAGGACGAAGTGACCAAAAGAAGTCAATTAATCGACGCAACGATTAACCTCACGAAAAAAAGTGTCTAGACTCGACTACTTGATCAAAAGACCGAAGTAACACCAATATCATCCATCAACAGCTGAATAGTTATTGGTTGTTCAAATAAGGCAGATATTATTGTGAGGAGTATAAGTGCACTGAACTGAACTCCCTTTGACTCATCCAATTTATAACTTTTTCAGCAACTATCTAGCTAATGAGCTAGTAGTGCTAGTTCCACTTTTATTGCATATTGGAAAATTCCACCATGAATTGTTGTACATCTTCCATGGTGTAACGAAACAATTCTCATCGGCCAATCAATTGTTGCAAGGATAATATTGTGGCGTGCGTGGTACGTATAATTTTGATATGGTTATCGTCGTGAATGTCAACTGGTTAAGTTCTTTATTAAAGTTAACATGATTTTTTTTATTTATGTTTAAAGAACTACAATGGTGATTAGTATGAGAATCGATCTTAGGAAGTTGGAAGCTAGAGAAATTTTAACCACCTAAATTATCTCTCACTTCCAAGTTAACTCGACCTAATAAGTTACCTTCTTTGTGACTTTGTCCTAAAAAACTAAGTTAGTCATCATCCGCATGTAATCATATACCAGTTAGTGAATTTCAATTGGATTTGTTGATTGAGATTTGAGACCTCGGTTTATCTATGTCACTCAATTGTGTGTTCTAGAATGTAGATACAAAAAACAAGAACCATTGGTTCAATTCCGATATTGGGTACAAGTCGTCCAAGTACAAGTGTATAACAATGACGTGTTAAACAAAAGCTCTTGTATGCATACATATTAAACTTTTTAATTTATATAGTAACTCATTTTTCACTTTACATTAATATAGTGATAAATAATAAAGGTCACTATATTGATTAAAAAAAAAAGGTTACTATATTAACCAAAAGGATCACTCTAATCTAGTGTCGCACCTAAAACTTGGTCAATGTTAAGTTATGTTACTCCCTTTGTTCCTTAAAAATAAGTCATAAAGGATTTTAAGACTATTCACAAATTGTGAGAATCTTTTAAATTGTTGTCAATATATTTAAAAAAAACATGGTTGTGGGATCTTATTTGATTCATCTTGATGAAAAGCTTTATTAATATCTATTTTTTTATAGTTTTTACTACTCGTAGTATATAACTCGAGATATTTAATTTACAAATTATATATTGAGAAATGTGTAAATGAGAAGTGACAGGATCGGGATCTTTGTATAATAGAGGCAGTAACAAATTTGTTACTCCGTAATATGTATAATCGTATAGTTTATATACTTTTACTACTTGCTTTATTATCCTTTTGTGTTTATTACTCCCTACATATTTGATATTTTTTAGTTTTAAAGAATTGAAGCAAATCTAATCTAATCTAATAACATATACTAAAGCAATCTCCACTCCCTTCATATTTTTCCTCCCAAATTTCCCTCTCATCCCCACCACCTTATTAATTATATTTATTATTATAATTACTATTATTATTTATATTTATTATTGCATAAAATTATAAAAAAACATTTAATTAAGGTTAATAATTGTACTTTGGATAAAAHTTTAATCATTTATTAATTGATATACATATTTAATTCTATTTATTATCACAAATAAAACWTCATTATGAAATAATCACATTTTAAAAAAATAAGTTTTGATTTAATTTACAGTATTTTGTATTTTATTTAAAAATCGAGCATTTGCTCGGGTATTATCTAGTTCTACTAATATAGTACACAAAATAAAATAATTTTAATTTTAATTTGATGGAACAATTATCAAATGGGTATTGTTGAAATCATTAAATTCATTTAGTTTAATTTTTAAAACACTAATGAATATAAAAGCAATTTAACACGTATCTAAGAGACTGTGTAGAGCGAGTGTAGCAAATTTAGAGGGAGACACCATAGGAATAAATGCGGCATAAAGAACTTACATGTAGTGAATGCAAACTAGTTTGGTTCAACAAAAAAATCAAGATGAAATAGTACAAAGTATCCTTAGCTACCAAAATAAAAGATAAGGACTCGAGTATTTCTTTTGTTCCACTAAATTTATGTCATAAAAAAATCGACATTATTCATACGGATTAATTAGTGAGAGTTTTTAAATTCTAGTAAATATAAAAAAAATGAAAAGTAAAAATGACGTGAATTTAAGCAAGTCATGTTATGCCTAAAAAAGTAAAAATAATTTAGGCAATGCGGTTTAGGTAGGTGTATCATATGGACCAAGTTTCAAGATTTAGCCTGATCAAAAAATGGCCTTTAAAGGCTGGCTTGCTTGGGGGCCTTGTTGCAGTTTAGCCCAAAGTTGCTTCCTGGGCCTAAAATTTTAAACTTGAATTATGTCATACAATATTGCTAAAAGTTTCCAAAGTTCTCATTTCACTTTGGTTCAAAACTTATTTCCCTACATATTATCCATGTAAAATCGACCTAAAATTTATTTTTTAAAATTTTTTAATCAATAAATCGTAATCACCGATAGCAGTTTACCTAGATAAATCGCTATTGGTGATAGCAATTTATAAGGTACGTCGCTATTCCGCTATTGAGAATAGCGACTTCCTTCAATCATGGAAATACAATAGGAAGTCTTATTCACACTTGGAAAATAAGAAAACAAATCACAATTCCTCCGCTTACACGCTACCTTGTTGTGTCTCAAACTTAGTTTGATCGTAGCCGAGCATCGTCGTTGTCTCGTCGATCTTTCTTATTCGCTGTTGTCATCACCGTTCAACCTGCGCAACCGCCCCCACCAAACACCCTCCATCGCAACCGCCCAATTTCAGATCAGTTTATTTTTCGTTCAATTCAGTACAGTTCCTAACCCAATTTCATTCTTTCACAAACAGTTCAGTTTAGTGCAGTTTCGGTTCATTTCAATTGTTTTTAGTTGAAGTCAGTGGATCCTTATTTATCGAATTACTTATGTCATATTCACTTATTCAGTTCAACTTATTTAACCACCTTAGTAGCACTAATGTTTATTAAAAGAAAATGATCATGTATATTGAACAAAATTCTTATCAAATTGGCTTTGGTATGAAAAAAATTAGATCTAATTAGAAAATACTGCTATGTTTAGTTCAACTTATTTAAGCAGTCTATTGCTTTTATTAAAAAAAAGGGGTTCAGATCAGATCAGATCAGAAAACAATAAGAATAAAATAACAACTACAAAAAGTTCATATCAGATCAGATCAAATCAGAAAAATTCAGATCAGATCAGAAAAATTTAGACGAACTGAACATAGCCTAAGAACACTTAACAATTACAATATAACACTTCAGGGAAAAACAATTCATATCACATTTGAAAAATTCAGACAGATAGAAAGCCTAAATAATGAGAGAATTGTGGCCTTGTTTGATAATGAGAATATTGGGCCTAAAAGAGAGTTTTTAACTTGCCATAATACTCTAAATTAAATGTTTGATAAAAAGAGTTTTTAAATTAGAGTCTTGGCATGTTTTAGTTCAGGAATTTCAATGGAAGTTATAGGTTATTACTCACAAAATTATTTTWATTATTTTGCTCATTTACACCATTAAATTGTTTAATGGCTTGGCTTGCATAAATGGGCCTTATAAATGGGCCTTGAATTGGTTAGACCCAATAAATGGGCCTTGAATTGGTTATACCCAATAAATAATTGAAGGACAAAGCCTATATTATACAAACCCCCTACATTGCAAGATACAATCCCCTAATATACATGCCTTTTTTTCATTGCTTTTATTAGTTGTCAAATATTTATATCTATCTAATTTTATTTAATTAATGATTTTTTATTTTTAAAAAAAGCATGCGTGAGAGATAATAGGAGGGGAATAAATCATGTGCCACATAAGCTAAGGAGAGGGGGGTTGTATTTTGTTAGGTAGGGAAGATTGTACCTAATAATTTGCGATCGACGGTTATACCATGAAAATTTTGGCTCATTTCGAAAACAAGGCCCATGAGTTTTCAAATCGTCGATGGTGTTCTATTTCACTTTCATCTCTCTATTGATTAATGGAGTGGTTTTTGAGAGTTTGTCTTACTTTCATTTGTTTGAGGCATGATAAATCCCACACAAATTTGAACTTTATTATGCCCAACATAAGGGTAAATTGGTAATTCTACATACATTTTACACCATTATAAATATGGGTCCGTTAAAAAATTTACACCAACAACAAATTATTTTATACCATCAAAAGTTGACAACATTTGGACGTTATTTTACATCATTCGACTATTATTTGACACCATTGCACCTTAGCTTGTTTTGGCACCATCAAAAACACCAATAAATTCTCATTATTTTTCTAGTGTCGTCCAATCGCATGAGGTTATTAGAGACGACAATAGGTCGAGTCATGTATGTAGTACTCCATCCCAAGTCCTTGCTGGCTAGATGAAAAGGTGTACGACACAACCCATTAACAACATGTTTATGTCGTGCCACATTTTTTAAAAATTGACCCATATGCATTAGCCTGACCTAAATGTATGCTTTTATTTCAAAATTGCATATTAAAATCTACTCCGTAAATGATTTTAAAACTTTTGTAATGCTTAACATGATGGGTCATGTCATGCAGTGCTTTAAAGATATAAGTACGATCAAACCTAGTGCAATAAGGTGATGTGTCGTGCTATATATATGTTGTAGCAATTGTTGTTTCCTTGCTAGATCATGTCGTGCTTTGGTATCTTGGCCCAAAGCCAACTTTAAGGGTTATGGGGCTCCGGGCACCCTTGTTGTTCTCTATTTCATCTATTGATTTTTCATACTGTAGTAGATTGACTTTATTTTTCCGAAATTTATAGGACACTTTCGATATTAAAGGTTGAGAATAACTTTTTCATTATTTAAACTATGCAACAACTAATGCTAAAACTTATTTATGAAACACTTTTACACAAATAACGAATACAATTTACTAGTGAAATCAGACAATTATAAACTGTTAACTAAAGTAATTTATTCAATTAGCTAACTTCTAATAACAAATTTCTCTCTTTTAAAAAAAACGGCCATATAAAAGTGCAACCAAGTGTAATGAAATAAAATGGTTTATTTTCAGTTCAGTTCAGTTCATTTCAATTCAACTTAATTATTTTGTTAACTAATTTGTTATTAACGATTATGCTGAATATGATACTAATAATATTGATGATAATGATATGATGATATTAACGAAAATGATATTAGTAATAAGGAAAAACTTGTACTTACCACCTTTTGTAATACCACTTTTACAAAATTACCACCATGTAAATCTAATTAAATTTTATCACCTTTTTTATTCTCAACATTTAAAACTTGCCACCTGTTAACTGAGAACGTTAACAAAACATTAACGGGACCCACTCTAATACCTATTTTTGATTTTCCTTCTTTGTATTCCTCCTACTTGCACGAAAAGTCGAAAACCCACCATTACTGCTTTCTTCGTCTTCTTCTCCAAGTTATCATTCAATTCATCATCATAATTCATGACTAAGCTTCAATAACCAATACTCAAAAATTTCAAAATATTTTCCCTCAATTTCAAGAATTAATTCATCTCTTCAATCCCAAAACCATGATTCTCTCTCTTCAACTACCCACCTCAAAACGGGACAAAATCCTCTAGAGTTGTATTCTCTAGATTTGGGACAATCCAAACCCTCCGATTGTAAATCAATGATTATGATAAATTTAACTACAAAAAGCTAAAGTAAAATAAAAAAACAATATAAAACACTCACACTCACAACTCTACCAACTCCACCTAAATCCAACTCTAGAGAATCCTAACACCCTCAAAACCATCATTACCAACAACATCATCAACAACCCAATTTCACTTCCTCAATTTCAATCACTTCAACCCCCCCCCCCCCCCCCCCCCCCCCCCCCCCCCCCCCAAAAAAAAAAAAAAAAACCCTCAATTCACAGCCTCCACTACAGTACTTCATCTTACAACCACTCCAATCCATCAGAAATCGACATGATTCGAACAAAATACGGAATTTTCACGCCAAAACAGGCCAAAGTCGTGGTCTTATGGGACTTAGACAACAAGCCCCTTCGTGGGTACCCCTACCACTCCAATTCAGATATTTTACCAATAGTAATGAAATAGAAGAATAAAAAAGGGAAGAAATCAAAAGAATATGAAGAAGAAGAACGAAGAAAAAGACGAACGGACGAAGAAGAAGGGAGATGAATTGGGCTATGGAGTTGAAAATTGCAGAAGAAGTGAAGAAGTCGTGGAGAGAGAAGAAAAAAATGAGGGGATTTCCATTTAGTGGGACCCCAACTAACGGTTTGTTATCATCTCAGTTAAACGGTGGCAAATTTTAGATGTAGAGAATAGAAAAGGTGATAAAATTTAATTAAATTTACATAAGGTGGTTATTTTAATTTAATTTTAAAAGTGGTATTACAAAAGGTACGTGGTAAGTACAAATATTTCCTAATAATAATAATGATGATAAAATTATAAATCCTAAGTTAAACATTTTAGTTTAATATCATTAATCCAACCTTTCAAGTTATATTATTGATCCAAAGATATAATAGTATAAGATTAATATTAATCCAAAATTAAATATTTTTGGTGTTAAGAGAGCCACAAGGCCAGGACTAGGATGAGAATCGATCCCAAGATCTCCTGGAAGATCTCCTGGAATCAGGAGGGAAGCTTTAACCACTTGAGTTGTCCCTCACTCTCAATCCAAAGTTAAATATTGATCCTAAGATTAAATAGTCGAATATTAATTCATGATTAATATTAATCCAAAGTTAAATATTAAACTAAGTTAGAAAGTTAAATATAATCCGAAGATATACTCCGTATTATTAATAATAGTTAAATATTAATCCCAAGATTAATATTAATTCAAAGTTAAATATTGACCTGAGTTAAATAGTTGAATATTAAGCCAAAGATATATTATTATTAATAATAGTGAAATATTAATCTCATTAGTATATACTTAAATAGTAATATATTAATCCAAAGTTAAATATTTCAGTTCAGTTCGGTTCAAGTATTAATCCAAAGTTAAATATTTCAGTTCAGTTGATTTCAGTTAATGTGAACGGATCCAAAGATATTGTTGAATGGGTACTCAATACTCTTATGAAGATGAACCTTAATTTCATCGGTTTTGGACCATTATAGTTTATTTAATTGAAAATTTATTTATTTTAGTTCATTGATTTTTCAATGCTCGGGACAATCTTCTTTCAAGAGGCAAAACTATGAGGAAGTGTAAACCAATCACCATGTTGAGATAACATGGTCAATAACTTGCTAAAAAAGGAATGAAATGTGGTCCCCACCACAAAAAGTGTAAGGGAGAAAGTGAAAAAGGAATAAAAGTGGGTCAAATTTTTCGTGCATTTATTAGAAATCTATGTAAAATAAAATGACATCTATGTAAAACAAAGGGCATCTATTTAAAATAAAAAGAAATCTATGTTGATTTTATTTGTGTCAACACCCGTGATTGACCTCTTTGGTCAATCACCGTGATTGTTTTAACTATGTTTCCTGCTATTAAATTTTAAAATAGTTGAAGTTATACTTCTTAATTTAAAACAGAAGTCGTTGTTTCTCCATTTTTTAAAAAACGTCTAACTCTGCAAAACACGCATTCAGAGACAATTTTTGATAGAGCAATGAGGTGTGTAGGAGGAGACATAAAAGAGAGATTAAAGGATTAAAGTATGTGTATTGATGAATATTTTAATAAAGTATGGTAGAAAAATGAGTATTTCCTCTGTTTTTTTTAGTGGCAACTTTGAGCACGACACATACTTATAGGTAAATTTTGGTTTTGAGTGAGAAAGAGAAAGAGAGATAGTGAGTCATATGATTAAAAGAGATATAGAAAGAAATGACTACATGCAAAAAAGGAAAGAAACATAGTTGCTACTAATTTGATATTTCCAAATTTGGTAAAAATTGTAAGTAAAAAGAAACCGAGGAAGTATTTTAATTGTGGTTCCAAATAAAAGAGAGAAAAATGACTATTTTAATTGTGGTCACCATTCCAAAAAAAAGAAAAGAAAACAAAGTGAGAGTGAGAGACGTTTATTATGAAACTTCCCTAAGAACAAATTGAGACGTTTTTTAAGAAATAGAGAACATATATCAATGAAAAGTACTCTTATAACGGATCCAGCCAAAAGAACAAATACAGTATGAAACAAATATCTATGTTTTGTATAGGACTTAGTTCTCTGTTTTGTATTGTTCTTTCTTACGTTAGTTTATGTTGTTTAGTTTTTTCTAATGTTGTTTTAAGATGAGAAGTGATTCGTTTGTTTTTTTGTTGCAGAGAAGTGGCTCGTTTGTATTGATCAGTTGTTTAATATTGTGTTTGTTAGTAGTGGTTCTAGGAGCGAGGTTTTCTCAATCTAAATACCGACTGGTTATATCGAAAAAGGTGCATAACATGTTTTCTAGTCATACCCATTGCCAAAAAAAAAAAAGAAAAAAAAAATCTATGACGTTGGTAACCCAAAAAGTCCAAAGAGGATAACGTATGGTATTACTATCATGAATTCATGATAACAAAAATTAAAAACAATAGTACTAAAATTTCTTAACGATAGAATTGAAAAAGGGACAACTTGATTGTGATAGCAGAATCGGTCCTATCTTTATACAAGACAAATATTTTTTTCAAGGGCAATGACAAATATACAACTAATATAAATTTGAAACTATGTAATTATGTAAAGGTGTTAAAAGTAAAATTAAAAACAATTGAATAATCGTACTAATAGGTCTGTTCAATCCGTCTAAAATTTTTGTGACTTAAATTATTAACGAAGTATCTAAATTTTTTGATTTGGTTTAATTTAATCAGAATTTTTTCTGTATTGGTCTTATATGAGCTTATTATACTTCCTTTGTATTTCAATACCTGCGGTAAAGAGAAAATTTTTGTGAGATATAAAAAATTCATTTGTTACAAGTTTGGAATCATGGACACTTCGCCAATTCAAGGTCGCATGTCCCATGTCGGACACGGACACTCCTCAGACACAAATAAATCTGTGTCCGACACACGAAAAGACATACTTCCTTTGTTTCTCAAATAATGCATCACTTTAAGAAACATATTTTTTGAGGCAAAATTTGATAGGGTAATGAGGTGTGAGGGTGGGGGCCAAAAAATAAGAAAAAAAGGATTAAATTAGGTATATTGATGAATATTTTAATAAAGTAAGTGTGAAAAAATAGCATTTTATTTGTGGTCTCCACATAAAAGAGAGAAGAATTAGTATTTAAATTGTGATCCTCACTCCAAAAAAGGAAGGAAAGGGAAGTGATGCATTTATTATGAAATTTCCCAAAAAAAAAAACCGATGCATTATTTAAGAAACGGAGGAAGTATTCAATTATTATTACTCCCTCCGTTTTTTAAGTTGTTCCAATTTTCTTTTTAGGCCGTTTTCAAATAGATATTCCAAACCAATCTAAATATAACTTTTTTACCTTTTACCTACGTTATTTACTCTARCAACATTAATGAATTACTCATTTTTAAAGTCAACTTTCATTATTTTACTCAATCTATTCACCCAAAATTACTATTTCCCATAAAATTTCATTCACACATTTACTATTTTACCTAACTCATTCAACTTTTTTCTCAACTTACTTAACTATTTTATTCAACTCAATTAACTCTTAAAAACCGTTCCAAAATGGTATGGAACATCTAAAAAAACAGAGGGAGTATATTTTTGGACTTATGGACATTGATAAGATACATGTCGGACATGTATCACGCACATTTTCAAGAACAATACTTGTTTTCTCTCATCCTAAACTAAAACTCTAACATCCATTATATCATTTTCCACCCAAAACCTACTAAATTAACTCAAACCAATATTACTCCTCTTTTCTCTTGTTATTTACATCACTTCTATAACTCTTTTTTCCTCTTTTAATTTACGCCGCTCATGCCACCCCTCCGTCGCTCCTTGTCGATTCGCTGATTGCCGCTTTGCTTCAGTTATTTGTTTGGTTTGTTTGATTTTATTTCACTAAAATTTAAAACAATTTTTTCATGTACATTTTAACTTACTTTGTATTTCAATTTTTATATGAGAGTTATATTGTTTAAATGTTGGTTTACCTATATTAAATACAAGCATGTAAAATTATCATCAATTTGATATACTTATTATGTTACTATTTCTGTGTCCGCGTGTCCGTCATTTTTAAATTGACGTTTTCCCGTACCCGTATCCGTTTTGTTGCAACCTAGGTTACAAGTATTGAAAAACGAAGGAGTGGTTGATTTTGTCATTATTATTTTCTTATTTGATCCTATTTTTTTAACTGATTTGAATTCTTTTGATGATCTAATCTGATATGATCTGAATTAGGGGTTAAATAAGTTGAATTGAATATAACTTTAATTGGTATTGAGTTATTACACATATGCTTGTGTGATTTTGTCATACGTTTGTTTAAAACTAGATTAACCCCATGCGATGCATGGTTTGACAATGAAATTTACTTAAACCAAAATTTTGTTACAATCTAATTAATAACAATCATGGTGTACACTATAAAATTAGAAAAAAATTTAAGAATTGAGATAATGGAAAGAATGCCGAATTTGGCATTTAAATAATTTTTTAGCTCATTAACCTAATTTAATAAGGTACGTGCAATAGTAATTAATAGGAGTAACATTTAGTAAAAATAAACTATTTAATTATAAAGAAAAAAAAGAGAAAATGATGTCATCATAACTTTTGAAGGACGAATTTTTCATGAGCATTTGACATGTGCACATGATGATATCAGCAATAGCTTGTTTTGGTATTAGTTATAGATAGATTGTTTTCATTATTAGACATACATTTAATTCTTAAATAAAACCTTTAATATTGACTTATGTGAAAAATGAATATCTGCATCATATTTAAAATTGGTTAAAAAGATTAAAAGAGTCATTTCAATTGGGTCATACTTAAAATTAATTAACGAAGAGGACTACTTTAATGTGTTTGTTAAATTTTGGCATATTTCTTTGCGATTGTGACAATAATATGGCTGGGCTTAAAATCAAAAATTATATATTTCCTCCATTCCAAATAAAGTGGCAACAAATAAATTTTTGCGTATTTTAAGGAATGCATTTAACAACATAAACCAACAAATTCATCAAAGTAATTTTAACACAATATTTTTATAATCTCATCATTCATTGCGTAAAAATTACTTTGATTAATTTTGCTCATTTACAATTTTACATTGTTGAATCTCTCTCTTGAAATACATAAAAATTCATTTGTTGTCATTTTTTTTTAAAATGGAGGAAGTACATTAATCACGCTTCATGTCAATTCTATAAAGTCTATCGTATTTATATGGATTCGAAAGCAAAATGTTGACCCTTATCTTTAAATGATTATGAAAGGTCAAATTGATACTATTAGTAGTATCATACTCTTGAAAAAATTGATGGTAGCAATGAACAATTGAGCCCCTCTTATGTGTAGTTATCCAACATTCCAACTATATACAATTGCCGAATTGCGAAAGTGAAGTATAAAAGCCAAGAGCTATTGCATCCATCCAAGTACCCAACTAAAACATCGCTACCACATATAGAATTTTTTTGGACCTTTGATATAATCATATGGTGCTCACTTCTTAGCATATGTCATGTTGAATGCTACTTGTGAGAGATGAAAAAATTTAATTCAACTGTCCACAAAAAATCATGTTGTAAATGGGTCCATCAAATTTTATTAAAGTAGTGTGTGTACTAGTCTACTAGTAGTGTTTATGTACTATGTAGTATCTTATGAGAAAGAGTTTAATTACTTAGGCGAACTGATTAAGGCATATATGTAGCGAATGTGCAGATTGTAGAGCATCATGATTCATGAGTGCTTAATAACGTGTCGATCAAAGTAAGTGTAGAAGGTACGGTATCAGAGCCTACCAGGTGTAGTCTATGAACTTCGGACCCATATGTGTGGTGGTAGTCCATCGATTGTTTCTCGGACGCTTGTTTCAATTCGTTAACATTTGCATTGTTTTTTTTTTAAAACATTTTTTTTTAATATATGTATTAGAATCACGTGAAAGTTTATATTTGAATGTGAGACTACTTTATATACTTTATAGTAATAAAAATGAATTTGGCCTTTAAGAGATTTTAAATATGTTGATAAGTCAAATAGACAAGAGACTAGCTCGTAGGTTTTCTTCATTTTTTTTTTTGGTAAATATGGAGTACATTTAATGATAAAACGAGTTTTTTACGTTACATCGGTAAACATCATAGATTCACAGTGAGTGTATCTCCACGACTGAGGAAGGGTTGTGTTGGAATTTTAAAATATTCTAATGACATTATAAGGTTTATGCATATGTATTTCTAGTAGTAGATCAAATTACTCCGCAAGGTTCGTGGTTGCGACATGATGTTCGAGACCGCAAGATGGTTGCGGCCTAGGCTAACCAAGTGATACTACTAGAAGATTGTGCAATTTGCTTAATGTCATTTGATGGCTATTTACTCCCATTAAGCCTTTTCACTTTCCACTTGAATTTGTGGGTTATGACTCTTTAATCTCCTTGGATTATTATTCTTGGATGATTGGGGATTATGGAATCCAAAGAGTCACCTTCCTTTTTCTTCCTTCATCTAATATTATACTACCTCCGTTTCTTATTAATTGCATCACTTTGCCTTTTGCGGATTCCGAGGTAATTTTTTGATGGAGTAATTAGGTGTGTTGAAGGGTAGTAGGTGTATTGATGGGCCCACCACATGGGTGTAGTGTTAGAGGTTAATTACAAAATTTGTAAGGGTATAAAGGTYAATTCATCCCAAAAAAGATACCAAAAGTAGTTATAAAGTAAAGTGGTGCAATTAATGTGAAATTTCCGTAATAGGAAACCGGTGCAATTAATAAGAAACGGAGGAAGTATATATATACCTCTCATTTCTCTTCCAAATCACATACACATACATGAAAATCCTAAACACTTCTCTTCCTTGTTTTTGGGCATAAGTTTATGTGGCTTCAAACCTTCACCCAAGAGTGCCCTTGTGTGAAGGTGGTGTGCAAACCTTTGTTAACGAGTTGGCGAATACAATGTGCACCCCGGTTGCGCCGAGTTATCGTTTTCAAATCAGTGGTCTTCATTGCCACGACACACMATCTCTTTCTCTATCAATTTCTAGTCTACATGTAGCCTTGAAAACTCCTCATATTTCCAACAGGTTGGACAAACACTTCATAGCAATTTGCTTAAAATTTCTATATATTCATACACTTACTTCGAGCAAAATTTACTTATATATATATATATATATATATATATATATATATATATATATATATATATATATATATATATATATATATATATATATATATGAATTATTCATTCTACGATCTAGCGGTGTACATTCAACTAAGTTTACTATTCGAATTTTGCAAGTTTGTCATCAAACCATAACGTCTCGTCTACATCATACTCCTTCAAGCAATTATACCTACTTTTTCCTCGCAATTAATTGAGTTGAATCAATACTATATTGAAAGATCGATCTTCGAATTATATTCATCTTTTTTGAGTTTTCCCTAATTTCGCATCCACGTTACAAACTTCTACCTATATTTAATTAAGAACATTTTGACCATAGTGACCACAATGATATTCGATTCGCTTCCATTATTGTGTACAATCTTCACTACACACAATATCACTAGGGTTTGATGATATGAAATTTGATACCACAACTTTATATAGGATTCTTGGGATCTATCATTAATCAACTATTTCTTATTACACCTAGTTGGGCCAGATTCTCAAATTACACACAATATGATTGGTCTATCTTAGAACAATAAAGCTTAATTAATTTATTTTTTTGGTGTAAAGCTTAATTAATTTATGACTTTATATTATTAGGGTTGATTTGAAGTGCATTTTTAAAGTAATCTTTCAAACAATTTGTTGATAAAATAAAATAAAAATAGTACTAAGAGAACCATATTCAAAATGGAGTTGAAAGTGGAGAC
The DNA here is from genome assembly GCA_008642245.1 of Bassia scoparia. Lineage (NCBI taxonomy): Eukaryota > Viridiplantae > Streptophyta > Magnoliopsida > Caryophyllales > Amaranthaceae > Bassia > Bassia scoparia. Next base: position 73,207 of record SNQN01000525.1, read on the forward strand.
AAGGGTATTTCTTGCTTTCATATCTTCTAACCCCACTAACCGTACGATTATACATTTTTCATTGGCTAACAAAAAGGAATATGACATWGGATTAAATAATGACATTAAAGAAATTAAGAATTGTACAATAAACAAATACTACTACAACTACATTACATTACATTAAGTCAATATATTTACATATAATGCCCCAAAAATTCCCAACTATTTTTAATTTTTTTACAAAGCATACATTGGACCGCATCAATTTTTATATTAAAAATAAAACACAAAAAAAAGGAAAAAAAAAAGGGATCAAAATGGTGCTGTAAAAGATCTATTGTGGGTGGGTTTCTTTGGCACCACTTGAGCTGGAGCAGATAGCAACAACTGCAACCAAAAACATAGATAACAACATTTAATTAATAATTAATTAGTAATGCTATGAAATCATATTATAACTACTTTTTTGACTAAGATAATGATAAATAGTACAATTTGTCTTGTGATGAGAGTGGTCACATAGTATTTTATTGGCATAATTGTCTTTAAATCATGAGTAAAGCAAGGATAGAAGGTACTAGGTAGTGAACAATTGAACATGGTATGTTTTTCATTAAGCGTCTGCTTATATTAAATGAAAACAACTAAATTGATTAGCACCAAACTAAATCGAAAACAACCTGAAGTAAACACACCCGAGACAAATATGGTTTTAATTTGATCACAGAATATGTAATATAATTAAACTTGTATGTAAAGGTTTGCATCACAAAATGTAATCCGTAACAGCCTTACATGAAAAAACACAACAAATTAGATATTATGTATGTTACGAAGTACATAAAATACTCATTTGTTACGATTTTGTATTTAGGGTTTAGGGTTAAGACGTTAAGTACATATTTCTTAATAAAAGTAAATTTTCTGTAAATGTTAAATTGTTGAATCAAATAGATTTATTGGACTTTCGTGACAAACTAATAGATTATTCAATTAACTCAACTCAATATTCAAAATCAAACAAAGATGTACAATGATAGATGTTATTACTTATTTATTACTACATTTACTAGTATTCAAGTTTTAAGGAATGTTCCGATCAACTCATACCAATTTCCAACTTACCACCCTACCATTTTACCAAACTTTATCTCAAAGTCACTCATTGAGGACCTAATTAATCATTCATTAATAAGTTTCATCTACCTTTGCAATCTACGAAAAAAAAACATTAAAAAAAAATTGTGACTTCTAACACAAAAGGACAACAATAACAAGATTTTCACCTTTGTAAAAAATTATTTACCCCCCAACTTCTTATGTTGGGAAATCTAATCAACACCATTTGTATTCTAATGTTGCTTATGTTATTTGTTTTAATTTAATAACGCTATTTCGGAGATCTTATTTCCACACTCTACCAATAATTTCAGCACTTCAATTTAGCGATCGCCAAGGCAATCGCTAAATTAAAGTGCGGAAATTAACGAGTGCGAAAATCACTGACCGCTATTTCGGCCAAATCTACTCACATAATTCTTTTCTATCCTACATATAACACTAAGTACTTGACCGTCGCTTTTATTGATTTTTCTATAAGCGCTTGGACTATGAGTTATGGCCAATAATCGGAGCTTTTACCAACTAAATGACTAGTGAATTACTAAAATCTTATACAAACATATACACTCAAGCCACCAAACAATCGCTTTCATCCTATTTTTTAAAACAAATCATGTGAATATATACACACATTCTCACACGTCTTGATTATCAAAATTACCACTAATGTAAGTAATAACCACGACTAAGACTGCGTGCCATTTAAGAACGGAGGGAATATCATTTATCGAACCATCAATTTTGAGTTATCGGAAAGATAGCGACCGCTGCTAAGAGGAGATCGAGTACGAGGGTGGAGAGAGTGAGTATGTGACCACGAACGACTAGAGAAAAAAAACTCATGAAAAATGAAGGAAGAAAGAACACGAGGCATAATAATTTTCATGGCTTAGAATTGTCGTCACAAAATGTGGGACCCACGCAACAATTATAACATCAGCTTCAATTAGAATAGATGCCAGATAATACACAACGTCACATAAATAGACAGCTCTATTTTACAATAGTCCTTAAATTAGCTCATTATTTTATTCAATTATGGTTAAAACTAGACCATTTATATGTCTTAATTATGGCTCCCAACGTCCATACATATCGATTGTGGTGGGCCCCCCTCACTAGATCAGATATTTTGACACTTCTGTTTATATATGCTTGAGTGTTCAAACCAAAACGATCCTGTTAACGGCCGACTCGGGTGTTGGATAAACATTAAATATACTTTGTATATCATTTTAAGATAGTATTGATCTCTAAATTCATGTAAAATTTACGTGTCAATCAACGTGATATTCTTGTTTTAAGTTATCTTATTTAACCTCTCAGGGGAGATCGCTACGTGTTTTGTCATATGTAAGATTAAATTTAATTAAAGATTATTAGGGAATGAGAAAGAAGAAATTTACTTTTATAGACTCTTCCTGTCTTTTTCATTCTAGCACAGATTATGCGAGAAATGTAGAAACACGTTATAAAAGTTCGAATCAATATCTAAATATCTTCTTCGTTCTTTAAGGTTCTTATTATATGTGTTAATTAAAAAGTGAACTAACATTAATCACGAAAATGAAGAACAAAAAGTGTAAAAAGTAGGTAAATTTAGAGAGAAAGTGAAAAAATAGATTAGGGTCCAATTAGTTATCAATTAGATTAAAAAATTCAATTATTAATAATATTAAAAAATTATTTAAAAAATTAATCAAAGATATAGTGTATCACAAGCTCACTTTAGTCCCCAAATTACATTATCACAAGATTAAAAAAAAGTAGGTTTTAATGTCAAACTATGCAAAAAGATAATTGTTGGAGAAAGTTACATACTCTTTTGTTTGATCCTACATAATTAGAGACATTTTTAATTAGTAAAAAATGTTCTTATAACAGGTTACCTAATTTAAACATTATTTATGCTTTTTTGTTTTTTTTACGGGTATTTTTGCTTTTTTGTTACTCCTCCTTACATTACACAAAAGATTCTTTCAAAAGATTGAATTGTTCCATCAAAAAACAGAGGGGCAGAAGTCGTATGACCGATTATTAATGATATTATTTTTCGTCAGAAAAAAAAATAAAGTAAGAGAAGCAATAATTGTGACAAAATTCAATAAAGGGGAAGATCAGAAAGAAATTGTTTACTTGTTCTTGCTGTTTCCTGAGCATGGCATTCTCTTGCTTCAGTTCTTCATGTTCCCTCTCAAGTTCACTTGTGTAAGCCTGATAAACCCAAATTACAGGGATATACAACGCAAAACACAGTGTATGTACCCCGTGTATAGATACAGTCACATAGATATAAATTACGTCTGTAAAAAAATAATATGCATGCCAAAATTACGGATCAATGATACAATCGAACGGTCTTCCCTAGACAGGGGTATACTTCCTTCGTTTTTTCAGTGACAAAAATGTATTTTTACATATTAAACGAACAAATTTTTCAAAGTTATTTTAACACAACGAAAAATGCGATTATTATTTTAATGTGTTAAATTTTCTTTGATTAATTTGCTCGTTTACATTGTTAAATCTCTTGTTTGAAGTATGTGAAAATTCATTTATTGCCACTAAAAAAACAAAGGAAGTAAATAAAAATAAAAATGCGAGACATTAGACAGGAAAACAAAAAAAAAAAAAAAAGCAGTCGAGATAAGTTCAGATAAGTTAAGAATATGACCTGGCGTCGGGCTCTGGACCTGGCTGCGGACTCCCTGTTTTTGAGCATTCGCTTGTGGCGACGATCGACGCCGGGTTCRGAGTCCAGCATGTCGTGGTGGCATTCGGGCAGGGGCCTCTTGTTGTGGGCGGCAATGGGGAAGCAGGAGGAGTTCAGCAGCGAAGCGGGCGAAGTAGAAGCGGCGACGACGGTGTTGGTTGYGAGCGACTCGAATGGGGAGTGCGAGTCGAGTGAAGATATAAAACCAGGCGCCCCAATCATCAGAAGCTCCTTCTTGAACAAACCGGCTTTACTGTCACCGCCGGTGACGACTTCTTCTCCRTCTTCGGCGGGGACGCCGCCTCGGATTCGYGCATCCTCGAAGAACCCTCTTGCTGTTCTCTGGTTAGGATCTTGGATTGGGGTTTGATGTATGTCTTTCCAAACTTCTTCCATGATTACTAATAATATATATATATATAAAATAATAATAATAATAATAATAATAATAATTGGGGGGAAGAGTTTAGTTTATGAGGGCTGAAATTGGAGGATGATCAAGTGAAAGAAATGGGAAAAAAGAAGCATAGTTGTTAAAGTGATGTAATACAAGAGTGTTGGTTGTGTCACTTGTGTGTCTTGTGTGTATATATATAAGTATAATACTTCCTCCCTGTGTTTTAGGTACTCGCTACACTTTTTAAATGACAGACTCTTGAGTATTTCTCGGACAAATGAGAAGGTTTTCGAGATGGTTTTTTTTTTCCTTTCAAAAGAAGACTCGTAGAACAAGTAATTTTAAAACTGGTCTATACAAAAAGCGTATGTARGCGAGTAATTAGAAACGAAGGAAAGCGATGAGGTGATATGATGAGCTATTTTGGCTAGTTGCAAGGGAAAGAAAAGGATTCTATTGAAGATTGGACAAAAGTGGGAGAAAATTAAGCGTGGGGGTGAGATTCGGAGTAATAGTAGTGAACTAGTAAGTGCCTGTGGTCTGTGGACACTGGACAGTGCTGTTGTTGGTATTTTTAATTAATTGTTTTATTTTTTTKGACAAGATATTTTTWAATCAATTTTGAGTACACTCACCTTGAGCAATGGACTTGTTCCACGTTGGCACCATTAGCGATTTCTGACCACAAGTTTTCTTTTGTGTGGGCCTTCATTTTTGGCCACATAATATACCTAATARGGTATAAGTCTTCTTATTCTTTTGACCCATGAAAAATACTAGGGTTTTTCTTGGGTGTACCAAGGAGGTTTCCATTTTCCATTGGTATCTATCTTCTTGGGCRATGTTMTTTTGGCTTGATTGTATACTAGTTCAATTCGATTTAGCTTAACTTCATTTTGATTTATTTTAGTTTAGTTTATTTTAGTTCTCTGGAGTTCAACTCACTAGCAATATTTAGGGTCTGTTTACATTAATTGAAATCAATTAAACTGAACTGAATATATTTTATGAGAATGAGAAATTGGGTTGAGAACTGAACTGAACTGAATGGAGCTAAACTGAATTGAACTGAACTGAATTGAACTGAACTGAATTGAACTGAATGGAGCTGAACTGAATTGAATATTTTATGAGAAAGAGAAATTGGGTTGAGAACTGAGCTTAACTGAACTGAATTGAATGGAGCTTAACTGAACTGAAAATAAGCTAATRTAAAYCGGCCCTTATTATTTCAATTTCGCTTACTTAAGTTTAGTTTGACTACTTCATTCTTCACTTCAATTCAACTCATTTCAATTAACTTTAGTTCAACTTAGTCTAGTTCAATTCAGCCTAAAAGAACGAGACCTTTACGACTTTCAATTTTTAATAAAAGATAAATTCAAAGATATAAATGTGTAAACGAGCATATGAATCCATTTTTATAAAATATATTGTTAAGATTATATGTTACTACTCTTAAAACTATTTTAACTAATTAACACATTTACATCATTAAATCTCTTCTATAAAATGCTTACAAAATACTTTGTTGCAATCATTATGTAACAGATGATTTAAATTAAAATTTAGGGTTTTGTCATAAAGCATCTTTTCTAGAGTTTTTTTTTTTTTGTAATAAATCATCTTATTTAAAGTTAATTTCTTATCTACAAGTAGATGCTTGGGTTGTTGACACATATTATCGCCGGTTTTCGGCGTTGATTGCACGTGCAAATCACATTAACTGCTTTTTCTTCCCACTTTTTGTTTGATTTTTGGGGGAAATTGATTAAAAATCACTTATTTGGGTATTTGGTTGGGTTATAAGGTCAGAAAACAAAAGAAAATGGGAGTAAACAAACAAAAAAAGAAGAAAAAGGAAATAAAACAAGGGTGTTTTAAGTGGATTGAGTGACTTGTACGTGCGATCAACGTTGGAAATTGATAATAAGATGATAGTCAACAACCCAAATAATTGCAAAGTACTGTATAGAGSTTCTTTCAAGAGTTGATTTTGGAGTAAGGCGAGTGTGTAGTAATTTGTGATAATAAAAATACTATGGATTTATCCACCTAGCATAATGATGTTCAGCATAATTGGTTGTGAATTTTGTTGTAGACAATGTGATGAAACCGAAGAATGGTGTAGATTTGTTGACTAAAGTGGTTTTGGGAAGCAATRTTGATGTTTGTAGCAAGCTTGTGARAATGGGCCTGAAGTGGTGATTGAGACATGTTTGTCTTCCTCGTCGACTCGTCGTCTTGGGCTGGAGGGGGAGATTGTTATAGGTCCAATCGATTTTGCAATTTTTATGTTGCTTTTAGGAACATGTATTTGTGAGCTTTATATTAGACTTATTATGTCTTTTGGTATGGTCCACTTTGAGGCATGATTTTTTGGCTTCTCCTAGCTTGATGTTTGAACACATGCAGAAATGAGCAAATAAACAACTTAACAAACTTGTTTTCGAACAACCTATTCATATGTATCATTCTTATRCGAGTGATCTCAACAGGAAGCGTCCGATGGATCGTGAAGGGAACCACTAGCTTAGYGTCATAGTTCGCTAAMCAATCGATAGCCATGGCAGCCTCCTTATAAGAGAGCACGAGTCGACCCTTCCCATGTGATTTAGCMAMCAATTACTTGCATWATTTAATCACTTGAAATGATATTGTTGGAGTGATGGAGTCCTTGCCACCGTTAGCTAATCAATAGCTTTTGGTTTTTCTTAGTTTGTATTGAGGCCTCCTCTGTTTTGCATCAAAATAATATTGATCATTCTTATCCTTTTTAATCTACTAATATAAACAAATTATATAATGTCCTAAACTTTTCTTTGATCGAGATTATTCCAAAATTGAACTCATGTAATCAAATATAAAGAAAACTAATAAAATGAACAGAATATAAACAGTTTAAATGCTTCGTTTTAATAAACTTTTAATAATGGCTCATATATATCATTAAAACGTTGATTCAAGTACTTTGCACATTTGATAGACTATTAATTTAATGAAAATAAATATTTACAGTAGTTATATACTATTTTAATATACAAATAAAATAAATGTATTGATAACAAAATGTATAATTTCACTAAAATAATACATAAAATCAAATAAAAACTAAAACAAAACATACAATCAAAATACTAAATGTGTAACATTGTTAGAGTAACAATTTCGAAATATACGTAACGTAAATTGAATCTACTTATTTTACTCACAACTTTACACCATGGTAAAAAAAATATCAAACTAATTAAATTAAGTCAAAAAGCCTCCAAAACCCCATCGATGTTGTTTTATCAATGGTACAAGTTACTTATAATTCATCGTTATACTCAGATGTTAAAATATAGTCAAAAATTGCAATTCAACAACACTTCGTTGATCATCAAAAGTTGAAACTCGTAATATATTTGTTTTTTCCTTTCAACATTTTCGGTGGATGAATGAGCTTGATTTCCTCCAATGATACTCCCTCGATAGAGTTAATCAATTGTCATGGGACCGTTTGAGAGTCGGATATAGAGTTGATGACATATGTTGCACCATTTCATCCAATCATTACGTCTCCTTATTTTATCACCTACAAGATACATAAGGGTAAATGTAATTAATTTTTTCACAAAATACATGCATTAGCCTTTATAAAACAAATTACTGTTGTATCTATGACTTTAATTTATTTCAAACAAAAAGTTTACTAAACTAAGGAAAAAAAAAACACACCTGCACTTCACAAACACTTGATTTGCTCAAGCAATCCAATTAAATGGTATGCTATCACTCATTGTTGCACCTGTTAAGAGAAAAAAATTCAATATTATAATCATCAATTAGTTATGTAGCTATGTTTTTTATCCTAATGTTTAAAACAATGTTTTCACTTAAAAACTCAACGTCTTTTTCTCATTATAAACCAGCTGGTGGAGTACTATTCTATGCAAACATTTTTCCATTTTCCATCTTAGTGAATGCATCAATTTCACCCTTTGATGCAAGTGAGAATGTAGTGATATACACATACTCACCAATGCCCTATTATATACAAGGATTGACACAATAGTAATATTAGTTAATAATAATAATACAAGTGTTTTACTACAAGGGTTTATTATTCAGTAAATATACAAGTGTCAAATTATGTGTATAAGCAAGTTGACTTGGTTAAATATCTCTACAAAATGCTAAGCTGGAATAATAAATAGTATTGTGAGGTAGCTGACATTTATTTGTTGTATAAAAGAAAATATCAAGCCTACCAGAAAAGTTGTTCTAGCCAGTTTTAAATGAAAGAGCCCAGAATCAAATTAAATAGGCCTATATATAAGGTGCTATACTATGGACAACAAAGTGATATCCTATGTAATTGCAAAGTGATATCCTATGTAATTGCTATAGGAGAGAACACTTATATAAGATTACCTGAAACAACAATAGTTTTTCAGAGTTCCACAAAATATACATAAATGGTGACCTACAGTTCTAATAACAACAATAATAGTAGTATAAGGTTTGAAAATTTCAATTTAAAAAATAGTCAATATAATATAAATCGAAAATATAACAATTATAAAATCTACCATTACATAATGCACAAACTATAAATGTTTAACAAAAACTCAAATGCCAAATAAATTCAACAAAACTTACTCGAGGGAAGTTAGCAATCAAAGAGATGGAAACCCATCCTTGTTCATCCATTTTAGACCTCAAAAATGCATCCTTCACCAAATTGTCATCACTACAAGAACAAATATACAAATATAACAAGGTCACGTCAAAATTTAAAATTAACAAAATACTGTTATGGTAAAATATAAATTGTTCACACTGAATGATACCTGAAATAATACTCGATTTGTTTGACTATTAATTCATGCAAAGAATCTGGTTGATAAGGAAAAAATGGAGGTGGTGGACCAGCACCAGGGATAAAAGGTCCATTCCTAAAAGASTCTGGTGATAGAGTAGGAATATAATACACTACACCAGCATCTTATATARTGAAACAACAAAAAAAATTAATATGGATCAAATGAAAATATATAATAAGCAGAAAAAACACAYATTATAATAGATTCTATACCAGAATAAACCAAGTTACTAAAAGGTCTAACAGGAAGTGGTGGAACAAATGAGGGAGCCACTTGTACGGGAGGTGGCATAAATCCCCTTCCATGTGGTCTATGATGATGTCCATGTGCACCCCTTCCATGTGAACTAGACGAATTCCAATCATAATTACCATGATCATGATCACGACGTCCACCATGATAATTATTTCTCATTTCTCCACGACCATGATGTCCAAAATTTCCACGCCGATTCGAATTTTTGTGATTAGAGTTCTCATTTGTTAGATTCGATTGAGAAGTAAAACCTCCACTTGGCCTAATCTCTCCTGATGATGAATCAGTTTTGTTGCGAGTAGTATGTGCCATGTCAGAAACCGGAAGTGGAGATGGTGGAGTAACTCGAGCAAAACCACCTTGTCTATTTCCACCACCACCTCGTTTCATTGATCTTTGCCTTGTTGGTGGTGCACTATTCATACTATTATGASTTAAATTAGCACTACCTTGTTTAGGTTGCAAAGGTTGTAATGAATGTGCAGTTTCGGTTCCCTACAAGTACAATAAGTCAATAACATTTTTCATGCCAAACACTATAACGATAAAGGAGAATTCCATCCAATTTAACAATAAATAAATAGATAAATAAACAAGGGCAAGTCTCCTATAACACGATATTAGCAATAGCGTTAAAAAAATTCATTTGTTTGAATATACATTAAAATATTATATTTCATATTAATATATGAGGCATTTTTTTAAAAAAATAACAATAAAGAACTTTTTCTTTATAAAATAGAACCAACAAACATAATTAATTAAACTTTTCTTTATAAAGTTGCAACTAATAGATTTGTTTTTTTTTAAAAAAAAAACTAAACATTTTATGATAAAACAACTTCTTATGAATTGAGTTACACGTCTCACGGTTTTTATACTGTGAGACGATCTCATACAAGAATTTGACAACAAACAAGCAAATAATACACAAAAATCTACTCTGCCATAAGAAAATAACTTTACTAACAATGGAAGTGACATTGCCATGTAAGATATACTTTAAAAGAGAAAACAATTGAAGCAAGGTGGGAAAAAAAAAAACTCAAAGAACTACAAAGCCCTTATTAAATAACAAACTCTATTAACTCTTCGAATTGTCATCTAGTTCAAATTGATCAAAGAGAAGCAAAAACAATACCAAATCAAATACATATCAACTTTTAAGAGTTCTAAGGAAAATCAATGGTATACTATCATAACTTTGCATTTTCATATTATACTACGGCTGAGGTCACTTTCCATGTTCCTTTGTTTGTTTGTTTTGTTAAGGAGAGAAAAATCACGGAAAATTACTTGTTGGAAAAAGAAAATAAACAAGCTATGCCTCATTTTCCTTACTTCCCCTTGCTCTCTTTTTCCCCACATTACTACTCTTCTTAGTTCTTATCAAACAAACAATAAAAAATGTGTTTTACAATCATGTTTTACAATGCATGAAAAAGGTTTTCCAACAAAACAAATAAAACCTAAGTGAAAACATGAAATAATCATAGAAGATAAAAATCAAAAATCAAAACTTTGAAACTCTTCAAAGTCTTCATACTCAAAACTTCAACAATAATTGTTTGCAATCATCAACATTATCATCTCAGACTAATACAAAGACAGAACATATACTCCTCACAATCAAAGCTTCAAAAACGATTGTCCGAAATTAACCYATACTATCAACTTAGGCTCATACAAATTGAAAACCAACCCCGAAAATTAGCAGATATAATTAACTCATAGTAATCAAAACTTGAAAAGAAACCATCTCGATCAACCAAAGCTATCATCGAAAGCGAAAAACTAACAGATTAACATACCAATATAATCAAGAGTTCATAAATTCCTCCTGATAATCAATACTCTAAAAACAAACACCATCATTCCTGGCTCAAATTGATCCGAAATAACAAATTTACATACCGAATATAATTATCACAAGTTCATGAACTCTTTGCAATAACAAATTGATTATCTCAGGTTCATGCAAACCAAAACTAACGAATTAACATAGCATACATCATAATAGCAATAATCAGAAATTGAATAATCAATTGATCAACAATGTAATATGAATCTCAAATGGAGTTAAAAACAGATAAATATTAATCAATCAAGATAATAAAAAAGGCAAGGACCTGAGAAGAAACAGGCGCGGAAGMATCAGAGGACGATTTCGGAGAATCCGAAGACGAGACGGATGATTTGATGTTGAGGCGGGCCGAATCGGAGAGGGCGGGCCAAGCAGCTGCGCCCATAACGGCGGGTTGATGATCAGCAGAAGGCGGAGAATGAGGAGGCTGAGCAACAGGATGAGAAATCGGCGTATTCCAAGCCGTTTTCTTAGGTACATTACCGTCATTCGCCGGAATATTCGGCGATGGAGTAACCGATGATTCAGCAATGTCCGGCGATTCTCCGGTGGCGCCGCCTTTGACAACCTGGGCCCACGCCGATGGCAGGRCGTTGGTGTTGGATGTCGTCGACGTAGTAGTAGCCGCCATGGCGAAACTAGGGCTGACAGAATTGAATTGGAGAAAGAGAAACAAATGGATTGATGTTAAGGTGAATTGAATTGAATTGA
>SNQN01000525.1:94417-141212 GCA_008642245.1 Bassia scoparia
TAATATTTTGCAAGCTATGTATGTTAGGATCGGAGGTTATGGTTTTTGCTATTTGGGGATTTCACCAACTTGGGGAATGGGGAAAACGATCAATAACTATTATTAGTCAAATTTTCAATCACAATGTAACCTGAAAAACATTATCTAATATAAAACCGCAACAGCTCGTTTATTTTTGTACGCTTATACGAGCCAGATGGTTGTTTGGCTTACTGGAAAATCTATGTAGTATTTTAACGCGCAATTTCCGTGCTTGACCTTGTGTTAAGAACATCAAATCGCACCCAACTCTATGATGGGAATATTAATGTTGACGACATTAAACCAAAACAAGCTACTTACTTATTATACTCTAGAACCTTCTAGCTTATAAGGTGGAGGAAACAGGTTGTGTTTGACTCTAATTATTTGGATTTAAGTGGGACTATATCTGCGTACTACCATAAACTCTATTGAAATTGATGTATATGGCTCACAGTTTTCTTAAATATCAAGACAAACACTGAAAAACGAGATACACGCATTTGCTTGGTAAGATTCAAAACTGGTTGGTCTTCTTGACAAAAATAGTTCATTACGCAGGTATCATCTATCACATATTTGAAATCGTAATTGATGAAGACTCCGTGTACATCCAGCTTTTCCACACAAAGCTTTGGGACTTGTATTCTTTTTAATACTGGGCCGTAAATAACCATGGGCGTGAACCATTAGGACTCCCAAATGTTAATTGCTCCACACAACCACAAATTATTCTGGTCAATGTTTCAAATCCGCACATCTCGTACCGTAATGTCTCTTGCTTCGTTCTTCTAAAAGTTTTCCACTTTAAAATCAAAAAATATACCCTTATATATTTCGTAGGGCAATAGAAGAAAGAGAAAAGCTGAAAATAAACAGGAAAATCGACGCCACTGGACGGATATAGCGCGGAATGTCCGTTTGGTTACCATTAGTAGTCAATTTTCGTCGAGTCTGATTGGACAGTACGGTGGGACGTGGAAAATGTCGCTGTTGATAGATTTAGGGCAGGGTTCCTTTTTTTTTGTAATTCCCTAACGCTTAACACATTCGTTTGATCGAGAAGTGAGGGTTTGTAAAATTTTTTAAGGGTGGAATTTAGTATAGCAGTATGAGGAAAAATCTACGTGTGTATATTTTTTGTATGTACTCAAGAGAAGGGCCAAACGATTCAACTGTATATTAGGAGGCTAGCTACTGAGATTTGAAGCTTTTTTATTCAGGGTTTCACCAATTCTTTTTGAATATTAAGAAGATTTATAGGAAATCATGAATCGGACTACCGAGAGTGGTTTGGTTTGTTTGGTTTTAACTATTCAATCCCTCTCCCATTTTTCCTACTGATTTTATTGCTACAGGGGTACAAATGATATAATTTACTTCGTGTTGAAATGGGCAGTAAAAGGTCAAAATGGGGTGAATACCACCGTCTATGCATTAAATGTAAGAATGGCAGTAAGTCTTTGGGCGACTACTATATAACTCATGTCAACAATAGAAGAAGACTTGGGTGAAACCTAAGAGTTTTCCTCATTAGTAAATACCCCCCAATTGTTAATGTAATGATGCGCAACATCACAATACACTGAATACAACTGATATTTTAGTTCAGTGAGTAAAATCTCTCATATCTATAGTTGTCTATAGCAAACACGTTAGCAGGCAGGATCACACATTTTAGGTATACGCTTATACTTGTTCTAACATAAACGAAGTCGATAGGTTATTTCGTCAAAATGTTTTGAAAGTATGACTCTTACTAAAGGTTGCCCCCATATCTGAGAACCGTCTACTATCAGAACTCACAAATGGTAGTGTATTTATCACTTCGTTATATCGTATAGTATATTTATGGTTGGTCCCTCTGTTTTATTGTTTACCATATACACTTATCTTGGATCGATTATTTTTTGGTAACCAGTCACATTATATAACTAATATACTTAGTATAGTTATTAACGAAACGTAATATTATGCATACATAATAGTATGGATGATAATACGTAGTAGTTTTTTATTTGTATGTTTGATGGTGTATATTCTTGTATATTTAGCATAATCAAGACTAAAAATTAAAAATGTAAAAAATAAATTATAGTAAATGATGCACAAGATGATTTATATTTTTGTAATAGTATATATTTTATACTTTACGTCTTTCTTAGTTTTTTTTGAGACCCGCGATCTTTGCTAACAGATTTTGGATCTCCGGAACCACTACAGACTTGCATCTGAATGTGATAATTCTTTGCAAACTTTATATATTTAACATTTACCATGTAAAGGATAACTGTTAAATTTCTAGCCTTACACTATAGACATTGTTATTTTCATTAACGTCTAATGAAAACAGTTCTATTATATAGATTAATGTTTATCCTCTATAAGCGGATTACTCTTACGCTTTCCCACCACAAAATCTGCTTATCTTATCCTTTTTACATCTCACTACAAATCTACATTCTTTTCCATCCTACTACATATACTTGACCACCATGCTCCCGCCGGCGACGATCAATCCCTCTCACTTTTTCCTTTGAAGGAAGGTTTGAAAAAATACAAATTTATTCATTGTTTATTGCCAATTTAATTTGTATTACTTGTGATAGCATTATAAAGTCTTTTCATAGTTAACTCAAAATAATTTGTTATTATGTATCGATGTATTTCTAATGTTATTGTTATGATGTTCTTTATTGGGTGTTCTCATGATTTTGTTTTTAACTTGTTTTTAATTTAAATCATATTTTGATTGTATATTTTCTTTGCGTTTTACTATAAATCCTCAATAATAAACTAAGAGGGAGGATATAAGATATTAGTTTATTAATTGTATTATTGATTAGAAATAACTACTCGTATAGTATATAAGATTGAATGTTAGCTAATATGGGTGCAGATTATGATTAAAAAAAAATTAAACATTCTTAGCACCAGTTCGAGTCAAAAGAATTCCTGGGAATTGGAAAGTGGACGCCAAATTGAATTGAAAGTGTTGGGTCCCGTTAGGTTTTAAGTGATGGAAAACCATACAGGGAACGACACTTAATTGTGAAAATAGTTGGTTTTGGGGAACCAACTGATATACGGATAAACTGTTTCCGGCCCAGACAAGTTAACTACTTATTGTGTATATATTGAAACGAACTTGTGTTTTTAAGGCGTACAGATGGGACAGTTGAAATAAACACTAAGCTCATATATAAGTGCAAGGACCAGGTAGGAGCTGTTTGCCTTGACTATATATAAAGAAAAAACAGGTCATATGCCTTTATTGCAATCTTAACATGTAACATGTGCAGTAAATTAGGTTGATTCCAAGACTTGAAGTGTGAAGTCGCTTTCGAAGTCATTGCGAAGAAAGAAGGGTTGTGGCTCCAAATTGAAGTATTCAAGAGGAAGATTCCAAAGGTACATTGAAGATTTAACTGAAGGAGGTAGAGAGAAAGTACTTCTTCAAAGTGTATTAATTAGGAATCCCCCTGTAATTGCTCTTAGTATGACTTATATGTTATGGTTTTGTCATTGCTTATATGTGTTGAGATATGGTTATGAAAATGTCTGGTAACAGAGATTGGAACAGAATTCATAACATGACCATTTAGGGGAACACTAGGCTGGGAACCAGATGTGTCCCTAAGGTGGAAAAATGCTGCTGGCGGTGAAAAAAAGAATTTTTCTAAAATATTTTGTAAGAGATTATGAAAATATGTTTGAGCTGGAAATATAGATAGGAATATATTTTTTACCTTAACCTAGGAGTATCTATCCTTGTTCGATTCTTATCTTTTATGATCAAATCGCCGCTACTCAAGATAAAATATTAAGATATCATTCATATTATTTTTAATAAATTTCATCTTGCACATTTCTTAGATACTTAGTGATTCCTTAATCATAAGTTAGTCATGAAGTATTCAGGATATAATCTTAGTTAAGAAGCTCAAGGTTCACAAAGACTTAATAGAGTTACCTCCTGAAAATATACAGATCTATATTAGACTTAATAATTAAAATTTCGAATATACAAATATACGTCGTCAGCACACTGAAAGATTGGTGAAATAAATGATTCTTTTCAAATTCTTGAGTTTGATGAAGTACAAAGAGTAAACCACTTACTGTATTTTTGAAGTTCATAAACTTAAGAAATGCATATGTTAGCATGATAAAATAAATCATGTGATCTTGTGTATTACAAATACGAAGGACATTTCGCATATTGAGCAAGTTTCATTTAAAAAGTGATAATAGGAGAAAAAGTCATAGATAGATAATTTTAGTTGATATGAAGTTAGAAAATTATAAACCCTATACATTGGCAAGAATTATCAATATTTCAGAGGGGTGGGTTGTGAACATGATTTAAGCGTGCTGGTGAGTTGTTGTCTTTGATTTTACGTCTTTTTGCATTTATTCTGTATCTTAAAAAAGGTCATTTTGTCTTTTGTAGAATCGGAAGATAGACGATTTCGAGAGGTGTACATGTTAGAGATTGCATTAAGAGTTTAGTAATGATGTTTGGTGGGATGATTTCCAAGGGTAGTTAGACGAGGAAATCTTAGGCAAATGAGAAGGAAAGTTGATTTTGGTGTCTTAGATTACTATTTAGATTTCGGAGTATTAGATTTAATATAAGTTATAATGTAGGGGAGATAGGCGCACGTTTGAAAACAAGGCCCCTACAGGAGTTAGGTCACTTTTAAACCTTCTAGTTAACGTGTGTGGTGTCCTATTTGTTCAAGTTTATACAATTCCGCTCCACTTGGTTACAGGAACCAGCGGCCTAATTTTGGTCCTTCCGAGCGAGAGATTCTGATGCAAAACACTAAATCTCATTTGTGGGCGCCACATATATCTGTTTCAGTCGAGTAATATATCCCCCAAGGAACATGAAATGAGCCGTAATCTTTTGTGTTATTTTTCTCCTTCATATTATACTGTATAGTTGCTATTTCTTGGTTAATAGTGATACATAGTTTGCTGTGGTGCTATCTTGCACTCTTACCTTGTACAATATTTCCTTTCAATTTCACCCCCCTCTTTGAGTTTATCATAAAACCTCA
The DNA here is from genome assembly GCA_008642245.1 of Bassia scoparia. Taxonomy (NCBI): domain Eukaryota; kingdom Viridiplantae; phylum Streptophyta; class Magnoliopsida; order Caryophyllales; family Amaranthaceae; genus Bassia; species Bassia scoparia. Next base: position 99,505 of record SNQN01000525.1, read on the forward strand.
TGGGTTAGAGTCAAGGTTCTGGGCAAGGGAGACATTCTAGAGAAGCAAGTTATTGGTAGTATCATGTCTATCTGGTAGTTCATGTTTCTGTCATTGTCGGTTCTACTTGATTAGAAGTTACATTCCAAAAATAGTCATTACGTATTAGTAATTTATATTCACTTGGGGTTGGGTATCGCTTAACATGGTGCACTTCAAGAATCGTTTGATCATTGGCGGATTCTACGTTGTACGATTGAGGGGCTTTGTCTTATTCCATATTAGTAATTTGGTGCAATACTAATAGCTTATTCCATTTGATAGCACTGATTTGTTTTGTTTGATGAAAGACAAGAACTGCTCTAAAGTAACGTTCCTTATTGACATGTGAATGGTGGACTTGGGCCCGATTACAGAGTGCTGACGAGAAGCAAGAAAGCAAGTGTCCATATTTAACAACAAGCCATTAGGGTGAGACATTGACTTTAGTTTACAATTCAGACACCAAAATTCTCTTGAGTTCATGTTAAGGCGCAGAAAGAACTATTGGGTAGCTTCCTTAGTGAAGTTTGCTTATTAGAGGGAACCAACTGACTTCACTACTCTATCAGTATGCTAGCATTTCCAATAAAAGTGATTTAATTATTGTGTTCTATATTACTTGAAATACTTCTTGTTATCGACACATGCATAATCCAAAGGGTGAAAAGAGTCAACTTTCGAGATGTGTCTTAAATTCCAACTAACATTGATTATATACTAGCTTTGGCAAAAATTTCTAAACATTAATGGAGTGGATCTTTAGAGCTCCGACCTTGTTTGGGGCAAATAGTAGAGGAGAGAATGTACTGATGACATGCTCTAATCCTCTCAACTTGACAGACCGCTCTCAAACATTGGCTCATCGTGAAACCCTTCGCTGGGCAGTTTTCAGCCAGCCCGACGCTTAAGCCGCTGATCACTCGCGCCGCTGATCCTCGTCAGGCGTCGTGATCTCACATCGAGGTCCTGAGTTGTAAGCCGCCAGCTGGATACTTCGCTCGAGTCTGCGCCTTTGATTCCGCTGGCATCTTATCGGAGTAGAAATTCTCAGACGAGAATTGCGTTTGTTCAATTTCTTGCATTATCATCTGAATTAGTCGATTGGTTTGCCTTAATTGTTCTGCTTGTTCATGATGTATCTGGCTTAATTAATCGATCTCTTGAAATTTTGCGATTAGCGTTCTTGGCCGATTGGCGTTGTTCCATTTCTTGCATTTATCAACTCAAACATTCAACGAAATTGCGAATTGTCTGGCTTGTTGGTTAGCAATTGGCGGATTGCGTTTCTGTAATTGCAATTTTCTGTGTGAAAGAGGTCGAAAAGGTGAAGTTGATGAGAGCGAAAGGTGTGAGGAGTGACATATAGGACTGTGAAGAGTGAAGGATGGTAAGTGGGATGAGATAGTGAGCTAGCGTCGGGAATGGTTGTTTGATCAGATTGTTTTGAATCAGATTGTAGAAGGCAGAAGGAGAAAGAGAAGAAGAAAGAAAAGAAAAGAAAAAAGAACAAGAAAAAGAAAAGAAATAAATAATAAATGGGGTATTATAGGACATTTTAGATTCTCAGGGAGGGGTTTTTGGCCGGAAAGCGCAAACAAGGAGTGGGGCCACGAGTATTTAATAAAGTGGTTAGTTGAATTATATCGTGTGTGGGTGGATTGTTTTTAACTGAATCAGCTAGGGGTCGTGGAGGTTACAGCACACCTAAAAAGTAACAAATTAAGTAAGGGTAGTTGTTTTTCTTTTTTTTAAAAAAAAAAAGTGGGTGATATGTTTTCGTGCAAAAGAGTTTGCAAGAAGTGGGTAGTGTTGACTAAATTTTTCCTTGAATAATAATGATTAGCATCGAAAATCAGTCAACAACCATCATGGAATTAGGCAAGGAAATTTATAAGAACATTAATTTAATTTAATTAAAGTAAAAATAAATTAATTTATTAAATTAATTATATATATTTAAAGAAAAAAAGCTTAAATGTGGCACGGAAAGTACCCAAGGAGTCCAACGCCCAAGCCAACACGAGTTAGGCTTGTATTAATTAAGCCATGGTATAGACCATAGGTTCGTAGAATATTAATAATCGAGCGCTCTGGACTTCGAATTATTTTTCGGCGTCAGGCAAACAATGTTGAAGGGGCAGGGTACCACTATGCACTAAGGAAGGTGCACAGAATTTAACTGGTATGCCTCGCAAGCCGTGGTGAAGGAGGCGTATAACAGTTAAGGCGTCCATAGATTTTTTAAAAAAAAGTCACTGAACGTAAGTTACTCTATCTAATTGCATCGCAACGTTGGTTCGTCTACTCGGTGGGCGCCAGTGAGAGGGCAGAGCAGGTCCGGATCCGCGCACAGGTGTGTGAGACGACTCGTATTGTTGATATTTCGTCTCATCGCTCTTCCGAAGAACTGCGGTTGCGGCCGAGTTGATCTAAACTGACTCCTTAGTATTATAATATGTAATATATAAAGGTAGATAAAGGAGATATGGAGATGGGAGATAGATCAGCAAAAATAAAAATTAAGAAACCAAAAGGAAAATTAACAGGAGAAAAGAAAGTAAAGCAGGAACCAGATTACAGATTTAAGCAAACGAAGAGAATTTGATACGTAAATAGACGGCTTGGGTTTCGGCCGGACGCTAGAGAAGAATGAATTAGGCCACAAAAGTTGATTCATGTGCACATTTTATGCGCATGTGGGGTGGTGAGCGCTTGGGTTCATTTTTAACCCACCACACAAAGAGAGGAGTTCCACTAGCGAGAAATTCTTCCTTGATTCCTATTCTCTTTACTTGATGGCTAGTTGTGTTTTTTATGATTCATGTTCTTGGATAGGCATTGAGTTACTTGGGATCTWTGGTCGGGGAATTGGTCATGAGTGTTTGCGATGTTGCTTTTATGGGGTGAGACATGTTTGATTTGAAATGCTAGATGAGCTTGCTTGAGGACAAGCAAGAGTTTGGCTTGGGGGAGTTTGATGTTACGTATCGATATATGGTTTTTTCCTCTCATTCTCTCGCTATAATAATGATATTTGGCCGTCTTAAGGCCCTTTTTGCTACTAATGTTGTTTGTTTAGTGTTTGAGTAAGGTTTAGGTTGCTTCCATTGATTTGGATTGATTTTGGGACTTATTTGCAAGCACTACGGAGCTTTAGTAGAAGTGGCAAGGAGCTAGGAGTGGAGCGACATAAAGAATTTGATACATGCTCACTCTTTCGGACATAAGTTACGTTTCGTTTGTTGGATTGGTGCGATTCTAGCTGCATTGGAAACTAGACTTCGAGAGATTCGATTTGATAGGTTACATGCATGATTTGGACCAACAGAGCTCGAGATATGGCTTCTAGAAGAGGGACGATTCAACCAGCCTAAGCTGGATCCGATCCGATCGGATCGAGGCCCGATTTCCCATATAAGTCGATTTTTAAATTGGTTTTTAATGAAGGGTAGGATTGTAATTTAGCAAGCATGGTTTAATTTAGAAAATTTCTGATGTTTAAGAGGATTCAAATCCTAATTCTATTATTATCTATTATTCTATCATCACTTTTATTAGAAAGAAACTCAATTACGTATTGTGGAGAAAAGAGGAACCCTAGTTTATCATTCATCATTCAGATTCAATAAAAGTTAAATCAATCATCTTTTCCATTGCAATTTTGGTAATTATTCATTCTCTAGTCTTTTCTATTATTGCTTTTTATTCATTTATGCTTTTGATTATGTTTTCCCCAATTGCAATTATCATGTTTAATTTCAATATGAGTGAGTAGTTCAATTTCTAGGGCGATTGGGGATCTATAGCAATATGATTGACATGTATTTGGCTTGATTCGATTCTTGACTTGGCTATTAATTGATTTCCTATTAGATTGTTCTTCATGTTAATCAATTTCATAGGGCCTGACTTAATTGCTTATTTTGATTAGTCACAAGTCTCTAGATCTAGGGATTGAGACTTAGCACAAGATCAACATCAATAGGTAGAACGAGACTATCCTAGGTCGAGAGATACGGTTAGGAGTAGTTCTATGGTTCAATTGATTCGAGAGAACTTTGACCCTATTTTGATTATGCCTTGTCATGAATTGTTGATGCCAAATTACTGTTAATTACTACTATAGTGAACCATAGTCCTAGATTCGTTAATCATATAGTTTTATTCATCATCGTTCATTGTTTACATTAGTCTTAATTCAATACAATCACAAACCAAGATTTCTTTTGTTAGTTTAGATGCTTTAATTCAGTTAATCAGTAGTAGTTGCTTCTTCGTGGATACGATCCTGTTACCACTAGCTACAGGTTAGTTTTAATAGGTACTTTTGATAGGCACGCGACAAGCCTGTTACTTGCATGGGCACATAACCCTTGGCCTGCTTGTGAGTGTGAATTGTCTAAAGCCTCCATTTGCGGACCCAATAAGGATTTTCCACGCCTAGATCACTATTGTCTGGTTTTTTAATAGCCTTGCGCGCGACTCATTCCTTTTTTTATGTTTTGCGGTTTTCTTGGCGGTATGTTTTGGTGCTCGACTTGAGTTTACAAAACATAACTTTCTATACGTAACTCCGATTGGCGCAAGGCCAATGGCGTTGTACTCCAAATTTTGATTCCTTCACACCTATATAATTTACATTGGCTCTTGACTTTTGACTATGATTTTAACTTTTTGAGCTAGGGTTCGGAGGCTTCCCTTGGGTTTTACACTTCACTTGCATAGTAAATGAACTCGGATTTGAGCGTGTTATATGTCATTGCGAAAGATTTTTCCGATGTGCACACTCTTAGATAGAGCACGTATCAAGTTTAATTCTCGATTGGCTTGTTTTCTCACTAAAGCCATTCCAAAGGCTTGTTTGGTTTTTCAAGTCCAATGTCGCGTATATGATTCGTGCAGAATTAAGCTTTCCATATATCATTGTGAAGCTTGTTCATATGCACATATATTTTGAAGTTCGTATTCCTGATTTTCCTGAATTCTGATTTTGCTACTCAAGGGAGATCATGAGTGGTTGGCTCCAAATGAGGGTATGAAGCTTAGTTTTGAACTTGTTATATACCATTGCGAATGTTTTTTAAGAGGTGGATGAGATCATAAAGAGTTCGGATAAGCTTTGGCACTTCTTTGACCATTACTATTCATCATTTGGCCTGATTGAGAGAAACCTAAAATTAGGTTTCTTTATGTAGTTTTCATATGGTTTTTGTAACTTTGTTTCTAGATATTGATTCAATTTTAATTGTTATGTTTTTCTTACTTTTTTATGTCTCCCCCCCCCCCCCTAATTCTTTTCCCTTGAAAAGTTGGTAAAGAAGTGAGTTCATTCCCTGCGATGATGAGACACTATCAACATAAACAAAGAACATTTATCCTAAGGGTTATTCTTTTCTTCTACTTTCAATCTTTATCCTTTATGGAACCCCTTTTCCTTTCCTACATGAAAGAAAACTCCCCTTGAAATTTTGGTAAATAAATGAGTTCATTCCCCTACGATCATGAGACACTATCGACATAAACAAGCACATTCATCCTAGTATACTTTGTTGACTACATAATTTTTTTAAAAAAATAAATAAATTGAGCATGGCAATAAGAACTTTGGCTAAATCCTTTCAAGGCTATTATTAGCTTTGCAAATAAACCAACATTTTAGTGTTCGTTGTAATCTATACAATGACTTGTAAAAACAATTAACCGCAATAGACTTAATTTGAAGTTTCAAACAGTGAATACAATTCCATATTTCCATGTACATATCCTGATTAAGATTCCTAGCAGGCAGGTTAATTACCTACGTGACAAATCATATGGTGAAGCTCCAAATTTTCAGATTCGACAATAGAAAGAAAAACGAGAACAATTACCACTTTTGTAATTTGAGAATAGACTTTCTCTGCTTTTTTTAGTCGTTACACTTTTTTTGGGCCTAAACTCTGGGCCAAAATARGGAAATGTTAATTAGAAAAAGTCATTAGAAGAAATAACCAATTAATTAAACCACTAATCAACCCTAATATCTACCACTAACACCAACCACAACCCACTCACCGCCACCACCTCCAAACCCTAGCTGCCACCACCACCACCTATTGTGAGATCGAGATCTTCGAACTGCCACTACCACCACCAAACCCATGCCACAACGAACCACCACCATACCCTCGCCACAACCCACCAACCAACGCCACGATCACCACCACCGACAAACCCACCCCATGACCACCGACCATCAAATTTAAATCGCAATCGCAAACTAAAATAGAATTTAAAAATCGAATTCATAAATTRAAATCGAACCATGAATTGAAATCAAAAATGAAAATCGAAATTGTTGGGTTCCTGCGTTATTGCATATTCGTTGTTGTGTTGTTGTGCTATTGAGTTGCTGCGATGTGGGGATCTCGGTACGTAGGTCACTGCATGACCGTGTTTTGGACGCAATCTTGGTACAAGAATTAAAACTCAAATATATACAAATTCTCTTACCTTGTATCGCAACCAAAACAAGAGAAAACAAAGGTTAGAATATCAAAAGCTTCGCGATGATGAACGAACAAAGGAAAAGAAAAGTATTTACATGTTGAAAACCGAAAGTGAATCAATCAAAATCAATGTATTATGTTAGTTAAGATTAATAATAAAAAGAAAAGAGAGAATTAGATTGAATAGCCTCAGAATTTGTACCTAAATCCGCAAAGAAACGACTCTRAAAGCTGCGATGAACTTGAGAACTTTGGGTTTTGTGAGTSATTTGTGTGAGAAGAGGGATTTTTGAGATCTTTTGTATTGTACGTATTTCGTAGATTTTCGTTGATTCTCGAATAAGCACTAAGAGTATGTATTTATATGCATAGTCGAAAGATAAGATAGCAAGAACAAGCGTACACACGCTATCTTGGAGCGTATATATGCTTCTGGTGACGTGGCAAGCCACGTCAGCAAGCGTATATACGCTTCCAATCTTATCTATCTTTTGTCTGATATCTTCGGGAATTTTTGCATCTGATTTTCTATATCTAATGTATAGTCCGAGAATATCCTAGATCTAGATCTGGGCTTCCTTGGAGATCAATATTACGCTTCTAGAATATTCCAAATAATTCCCGAGTTTTCTTGATTTCTCTTAGAATTTTCTGAATTTATTTGTTTCGAAAATCATTTTATAAAACTTGTAAAAATAATAGAAAATCAAAGCAAAATCAAAAAAATAATCTAAAAATATTGGCGAACTCAGAAAAATGAGAATAATAAGATGAAAAGAATTTAGAGATGACCCTTAGTGGTTACTCTAAAAAATCCTATCACTCAAGAAAGAAGGCCTAAAAATAGAAAATAAATAAAATAACTAAAAATAAATATTTTTCACCTATTATTGGACCCTTAGTGTATGGTTTCAAGCTCGACTTTAATTCAACACATGCAAATGGTTTTGACTTATGGATTTTGTCACAACTTTCGGATCAAATCTATTGCGAAATATCGTACTTTTCATCACTGACTATTCAATTTGGGGAGACACTTTTGGGTGTCTACATTATTGTACTAGGGAAGAAAAAAAAAGTGTAATATCTAATTTATAACACACCTAAAATAGAAAGTGTAACAAGTAAAAAAATAGAGGAAGTATATTTTCTTATTAAAATTTCTTCTAGTGATCCCTAGAGACCATAAGCCTAGATTTTAGTACTCAATGATCTCAAATTCAAGTGATATTTGATTTTATATATCCATTGACTACATACTTAGAAACACTTTTACAAGCTATTAGGATTATTTCATCATCTCAATGCCAGAATTAGGATCCTCTCCATTTCATCGAGAGTCCATTTATTTAAATCAAGGGTGTGAGATGAATCTTTCATAAATATAAAAATTCAAAAATCTTCCTATTTTCCCCGTAAATTCATCTCCAACCATTGATCAATAAATCTTTTACTCAATATCTTCAAGGAACACTTTTGTTTTACTATTTTACTTAATTTTAATTCCACTTGACTCATACTTAATTTATCGTGCTAATTAAATAAATTCACAAAACCTAACTAAAACTCGAAATTACTTATTTTTATTGAAACTTTGACTTTGAAATTAAGTTGAGACTTTAGTTCCTCCGAGACTTCTTTTGATGCATCAATCTCACTTTAACAAAAGGCCTTGAACATGAGAGTGGGATAACTCAAGTGGTTAAAATTTCTCTAATAATTTCAGGAGATTTTGGGATCGATTCTCATCTCCACCCTTGTGGCTCACTTAGAACATTTACAATGGAGAGGAATTTTTCCTCTCCTCACTACTTTGTCTCTTACTTTCTCTCTCTTCCCACCCAATTTTTCCGCAACTTCACTTTTTCCCGCACAACAATCATCAAAAAAAAATTCCTGAATACTCTCTCTCCTACTTTTTCCAATATATACCCCACCATATTTACACATCATCTTTTATTTTTTTTCCCACTCCTATTTTTATATTAAACATACTTAAGTTAGTAATATTTTGTAACTAATTAATCACGATTACTTGATTAGATTAAAAATAGTTTGGCAAAAAAAATAAATTATTTAACGGACTACGTTAAACTTTATTATGTTCGAATAATAGGAATTTACTTAATTATTTTCATTCATACGTAGATGATTTTTATTAAGTACAACAATAATACAAGAACACCGCACACCAACGTTATTGAAAGTATAGATTTCCTAAGTACACCAATACGACTTAAATTTTAAAAAAACACATATGATGTCGAAAAAGATTACAACCATAATTAACACTTCACTGAGCGTGTTGACGGAAGTGTTGTCAAATGTATTCAATCAAATCACGTTTAAGTGCCAAATGTATTCAATCAAATCACGTTTAAGTGCCAAATGTTTTTCTCTGTCACGAACTTGAACCCTTCGATTGACGTAGGCCTCGAAGTCGATGTTGCCCRGTCGTCCGACATTGAATTCAAAAGGCTCGTCGTTGTTTACCGAACCACTAGTGCTAGCTTCACAGTGTTGCGGTCGATCTTCCTCATAGTACTGACGTAAAACATCTGCTCTTATGTAGTTGTGACGTTCGTCCTCCACGATCATGTTGTGGAGAATTATACAAGCTTTCATTACGTCTTGCAAAATGTCCTCGTTGTACACAAGTGAGGGTTGTCGTATTATTGCAAACCGAGCTTGGAGAACTCCAAAAGCCCTTTCGACGCCTTTACGAGCATCAACTTGTTTATCTGCAAACAACTTATCCTTCATTACCTGAGGATGCGTTTTACCTTGTATAAATGTACCCATTTCGGATAGATTCCATCTGCTAAATAGTAGCCGTAGTGGTAAGTGTGGTTATTGACATCAAAAGTTGTATGCGGTGCAACACCTTGTAGCACCTCATCGAACACAAGAGATCTGTAAAGGACATTAAGATCGTTTAAGGAGCCAGACATTCCAAAGAAAKCATGCCAAATYCATAAATCTTGATCAGCAACCGCCTCTAGAATGAGTGTTGCAGTGTGAGATCGACCAGCATATTTTGCTTTCCACGCCGCTGGACAGTTCTTCCACTCCCAATGCATGCAATCTATGTTGCCGATCATGCTTGGAAAACCTCGACGTTCATTTTGGTATAGGATTCGTTGTAAATCTTGAGCAATAGGCCTTCTCAAGTAATCATTTCCAATGTTTGAAATGACCCCTTGACAAAAGTGACTTAATGTCAATTTTGCAATCGTTTTCCCCATTCGTAGGTACTCATCTACCACATCTGCTGCAACACCATACACTAACATCCTAAGCGCAGCGGTGCACTTCTACAACGGTGATAAACCGAGCCTCCCGGCAGCATTGCGACGTTGTTGAAACCATTCATCTCCTTCGACCACTTGTCCATAATTCGGCAGAACAATGGCCTTTGCATTCGAAATCTGCGACGAAATTGGTGTTCATTATAAACACAATTCTCCGCAAAGTAATCATTGAACAACTGCTCATGGCCTAGCTCTCTACTTCTTTCTACTTTTCTCCTTGGGCCAGTTACATTTTGGTTTTGTGTTTGTTGTTGTAGTGGTAACTTGGTGAATAGATATTGTTGTACTAGTTCTTCAAATTCGTTGTTTAAATCTGAACCCGAGGAGCTAGAACTTGAGGAAGAGCTAATTGGAAATGTATACATGTTAAGGGTTTTGGGAAGAATGTGTAATTGTTTTTAGTAAGATGTGTGCCTATTGTTGTACTAGTGTTCGTATGCTTTGTAACATGTGCGCGTATTTAATAGAAATGTAAGGTGAACCCCACAAAGAAATTATTGTAGAAAACTATTGATGGATTTCAAAATAATGTTGCTTTTTTAGAAAATAATTGAACCTTTTTAGAAAATAATTGAACCTTTTCAGAATAAGTGACCCTTTATCAGAAAATTATTTATACATTTGAAAATATTTTATGTTTGTCATAAGGTAGTGATGTACTTGGAAAAAAATAATTGATGCTTTCCCAGAAAATGTTAGCTTTTACAGGAAATATATTTCAGAAAGCAATTGATGCTTTTTCAAAAAAATTTAGCTTTTTCAGAATTAAGCACATGTATTTCCAGAAAGTAATTTTTGCTTTTTCAGAAAATTGATGGTTCATTACAAAATATCTTTGCTATGTTAGAAAATTGAAGCTTTTACAGAAAACTATTGATGTTTTTTCACAAAAGAATCTTTGCTTTGATAGTAGTAAATGCGGGGAATTGTAAGAATTGCATCGTCAGATTTGAAACCATTACTTGAAAGCTTTGAAACACCAACTTATTCATAAACTTAAAAGAAAACCATACAAACAATAAGAAGAAATTACAACAAAATACCACAAATCATTCTAAGTAACCACACTAAACAACAAACAAACTTAAAGTTATTCATAAACTACATTCACAAGTACATCAAATTAAAGCATCTATCGAAAACTAAACCACATCATTAAAGAAGTCTTATTGTTGGTTGCCATTTGCCATAAATTGGACAATTTAACCACTCCATTGCCCGTACACATCTCTCCATAGTTGATCCTTGTATGCCTCTTCAGCAGGTGTTAGAGGAGTTCCATTTGACATCAGAGCTTGTAGCAGCTGTACTTTGATCTTCTTTTGTTCCATATCCATCCTGTCGCGCTCTACCCTTTCAAGCCGCTCGCGCTGTAGCCTCTCCATTTCAACTTGTTTTTGCTTTCTCATTTCCTTCTGAAGTTGGAGTTAATACCTCTTCTCTTTCAGACTTGTTCAAATTTGCGTTGCTCAATGTTTAACTTCATCTGCTCACCAATGWACCCATCCTCATCAAGCGTTGCTTTGCCCTTGTTACGCCTAGCCTTCACCTTCTTAACACCCTCAGGGCGAGGTATTCCTCCTAATGAGTAGCCAGCCGCAACAACTTCACCTTCAACACTAGCCTCAGTCCTAGACCTCTTCCCACTCCCACTACTTCCATCCTCATAAACAGCCAAAGCGACTCTTTCCTCTTTTGACAATGCCCATCTCAATTTGTCCCCATACTTTGGGTCATTCTTGACCAACTCCCAAGCATGTTGAAAAATAAAGTTATGTGGTTTAGGCTTAGAAGTCATGGAGAATAAACGCATTGCTCTTTGTAGACGATCAGTTTCATTTCCACCGCTTGAATCCACTCTTCCAGCCTCAGCTCGTCCCAAGTAGCTCCCCATTGCAGCAAATCATTTGCCATCCTTCTCCAATGGCATTCCAAGCTCTTTAGTTCTCTTGGCGGAAGGACATAGGGCTTCTCCTTCTGCGCGACGTTCCAAGCACGAGACACCTTTCTCCAAAGATTGCTCGCCTTTTGGTTTGTCCCCACCATAGCATCTTCACTATGTTGCATGTACAGCGCAATGAGGGTTGTATCCTCCGCGATAGACCAATTACGGGTCGCCTTTGTAGGTGTTCGGTCTTCCGTAACCGGGATTGCTGGAATTGGTGGAGGGTATTGCGGTGTCTCGGGAACAGTTTCCTCATCATCCTCCTCATGATGGGAGTTACTCCCTTGAAACACATGAGGAGAATTTTGTTGAGAGTCTAAATTGGGTGACGAATTTTGGAGTAGCGTAATCCCTCTTTGTTGAAGAGCTTCTTGAAATTCAGAGTGGGTGAAAAGAGCTTCTTGAAATTCAGGGTGGGTGAAAAGAGCATCATTGAATTCGCTTAAACTAAAGGTTTAGTTGGGAAGGTTAGGATCCATTTCTGCAACATGATACACATAAATTAATTATACAAAATACAACAATTTTCATATTAAAATCAATAATGGTTTAACACACATTTAAAATTTATGGTTGGAGAATACAATAAAAATTCAATATGTCAAAGTGTAAGTAGCGTATTTGTTAACATGAAGTAAATTTATATTACACATAAAATTACACAACAATTACTAGGGAAATAGTAAACAATAACTAAAAAAATTAAATTGCAATTCAACAACAATAACAACATATACCTTCATCAACATAAATAATTCTTCGATTATTTGCTATTAAATTTCAGAAAATTCAACTTCATAAAAAATGATAAAAAAATATGTTAACCATTAACAACAAAATAACAACAACCAACAATTTCAACAACATAAACAAACATGAACAACACTATCAATAACAATAAATTAGTAATTACACATAATTATATAATTTCAGAAAAAAATTAAATAGTTAAGTTAAGTGACTTACCTTGAAATTGGAGGATTTAGTTGTAGGAATTGAGAATATGTTCCTCAAAAAAGAGGAACTCTAAATCTGCTGGGAGAACGAGGAAGAACAAGAAAGCACAGTAACATGCGGGCCCCACCACTTTGTGTGGTGAAATAATTTTTTTTTTGCTTTCACACTTCCCAAAACGATGCGTTTTGGGGAAGGAGTCAGCTAACCCGCACCCAAAACGCGTCGTTTTGGGTGTGTAGAAAGCAAAAAAAAAAAGGCAGAGAGCCATAGCTGGCGCGTCAGGCCAACGAATGGTCGCGCGCCACGTGTGCGGGTGCAGAAGGAGAACCAATCAACAATTTTGGATTAATTTGCAACGGCTATATGATTTTACCCCATTTTCTGATATTTTTTTTTTAAAAAAATAAAATTACCCACGGTCATATTTTTTCTTCCTCTATAAATAGACACCCATTTTGCTATACTTTGACACACTTTGAAAAATCAGAAAAATTAATTGTCTTCATTTTCCACTTAATTTCGATCACCATTGTGGAGCTTTAATTTGACAACTTTTCACAACTTTAGCATTTTGAGGAAAAAATTCCTCTCCATTGTAAATGCTCTTAGCACAAAAAAAGACCTTGAACATGCTTCCTCCTACTCTGGATCATCCCATATTAAACTTTCATTTGTCCCAACTTTCAAATCATCGATCGCACAACAAAACGAACTTATACTAATAGCATGAATATTGAGGATAAGTTAAATTTTAAGTCTTTTTAGTCATTTTATTTAATTTTAAATATTTTTGTATTGTATTATGTGATTGTTTTTAAAGTAAAATAATTTTTAGGAAAATTTGTCAAAAAGACCTTTTATATACATTTTTTTGTGAAAAAAGACCTTTTAAAAAATTTTATGTTAGAAGAGACCTAAAACCAAAAAAAATTGTTGAGAGAGACCTTGCTGGTGATTTTGGCCTTTGACTGCAACTCTCCGGCGTTGACCCACCCAATTCTATCTAATTGCACTCCATTTCACCCTTTACACTCCACACTACCTATTCCCTCCAAAAACATTAATTTTATTCTTATTTCATCACTTTCCTTCATTTATTCACTGTCATTTCATCCCATCAATGACCACAACCCTCCTCCATCCACCGCCTCCTTCGTCCCAAGCAACGCAACCGCCGTGACCTAACCACCACAACCGTCGTGACCTAGCAACAATTCCGACCAAAATTTGCGCAAATTCAAACCTAAATTCGTCCAAATTCAAACCCCAAAATNGCGCAAATTCAAACCTAAATTCGTCCAAATTCAAACCCCAAAATAATGTTGTTTCAATTAAATCTTTAATAGATACTACTAAATTCGAATCAAATATGGGTTTGTGGTTGAATTTCGCTTGTTAATGTGGCTTGAATTAGTGAACGAATCTTGGCTTTGAATTATATATGAACAAATTTTTGAATAAATTTTTGCACAAATTTGGGAACGAATCTGGGTGGTCGATTTTGGGAACAAATCTTCGTAGTGGTCGATTTTGGGAACAAATTTGGGAACGAATCTGGGTGCACAAATTTGKGAAGAAATCTTGGTAGTGGTCGATTTTGTTGGCCTGTATGTATGGCTGGTGTAGTGGTGGTTGTGCAGCGACTAGGGTTGTGTGTGGTGGTCGCGTGACTTGGTCCCAAATTCACGGCCCTAACCACGGACCACAATCGCGGCATAACAATAACAACAGTAGCTGCACAGCATGGCAACAAGGTCCCAATTTGTAAGTATTTGTTTAGGAGTAAATTGATTTAGGGATGAAGTTGCAGAGGAGTAAATGAAGAGAGATGGGGAAGTTGAATAAAAGAGTTGTTTAGGAGGGAAATTAGTATTGTGGAGTGTATGAGGTGAAAAGGGGTGCAATTAGAGACTTCATGGTGGGTCAACGCCGGGTTTTACAAGTCAAAGGCTAAAACCACCAGCAAGGTCCCTTGCTACAATTTTTTTTAAGGTTCCTTCTCACATAATTTTTTTTTAAAAGGTGTTTTCTGACAAAAAAAATGTATATAAAAGGTCTTTTCTAGCAAATTATCCTAATTTTTAAAACATTTTTGGTTTTTCGACAAGTTGACCACCACTTTGATAGTTAGAATACAATTTCATGTCACTCATTGAATTTAGGTGGTTAGTTGTTGCAATTTTTTTATAAAAATTTATCAAATTGACTTCCTGAGTGTAATACTAGCTTATGTCACCAATGAGCGTAATTTTACCTTTCAAATATCCATTTTTTAAGCACTTGACTAATTGAGGTCTTTTGTTATGCATAATTGGCATTTGTATGTTGTAGGAACATTGTAGTGAATGATCCTAGTTAGTTCGTATTTTAGATTCAAATTTTAAAACCATTGATTGACCTTAGTCCATTGCTTTAGAAATCCTCAAGAATTTACATTGAAATTTTGGGCAGTTGAGAACTTTTAATATAACAACTAAACGAGTAGGTAAGGCTCATTTCACATTTGGGCTGTCTTAATAAATGTCTTTGTTATTAGAATTCCGAGTAACTTGTTGACCGTTGGAAATGGTCCCACATATGTGCCAAAAATTTATTAAGTTCATGGAAATTACTTCCTAATTTGCTTGCTAGTGTTGACACTACTTTACTAGAATACGGATATTATTGCTACACTTACTCATCRGGTTGACAACTCACTACTAATAGAGTATTAAATTAATATTATTTTAACCAAGCGAAACTCTATTCTCAATGCCTTTAACAACGCTATATTAATGGTGGGTAGTACACTCGATGGGTAGACTGAGTTTTTCTCCTAGAACACTACTCCGTACTACTAATGATATTGGACTTGTCTTGGTTTGATGATTTAGAACTAAATTTTATGATACTTGAATTCAATTCAATTTAGTTAACTTTACTTGGTTTCAGTCAACTTCAATTCTATTTGGTCCAATTCAACTAACTTCTACTTAATTTAACTATTTCAACTCACTTTATTTTAGTTGACTTCAATTCAATTCGCTTTATTTTAATCATTTTTAGGCGACTCTAATTCAGTTCAGTTCAGCCCAAAAGAACGCGCCCAAGTGTCCTTGTATAGTAATAGTCCACAAGCAAGTTCATTTCCCCTTCTCGACTCTACAATTTATAGTGTTCAAATAATATTTTTCGAACAAAACATGTGAAGTGAGAAGGTGAGAAGGATACATCATATGAATATTAAACATACACATTGATCATATTTATCATTATTATAACCTTTGTTTGCAACGGCCACCTACCTAGAAATTTTCAGTTGAAATTCCCGTGTATTTACTTAACACATTATTATTAATAAATTTATAACAACTTTTTAAATTTTCTTTCTTTATTATTGTAGCTATCTACTATAAAGTCAAGTCATTATATCCCTTGATTTTTCATCACTAAAGTTATTCCACTTATCATTTAGCATCACACAAAAATWTCACCCACTTTTTTTTTCTTTTTTTTTTTTCCTTTGATTTGTGATCGACTATTTCTCTCACATTCTCATACAAGTTATTAACATAACAGAAAAAATGGCTCAAACAACTCCCAACCACACACAAACTGTATCAGGATGGGCGGCTCATGATTCTTCCGGCAAGATCACTCCTTATGTCTTCAAAAGAAGGTTCGTCTCGTTATTATATATTCGACTCGAAAATTTATATGATCAAATATATACTATATGTATGTCTTGTTTTATTTTATTTTATTTAGAAAGTACTAAATTTGGAGGAGAATAATCTTACTTTGGCAAAAATGTCTTGTCCACTCAAAATGGCGTTATGATATTTTGTTTCATTTACTTACTCATATTAAGATGCTATATTTACCCTTGTAAGATATCAAATTTAAGGTTTTTTTTWATTTTATTTTTAAATATTCTATTCGTTAAAATAAACTCAAGCAACAACACTAAAATMTGAAATCGAGTCTCGTTCGTTTATATTATTTGCCATTTACGGAGTAACTAGCTTTTGGACTATCTCTAAAATAAAGTTATAAATACGAGAAATATTATTAGAGATCGTCAAACATGGTATTTTAAAAACATTAAAGAATAAAGAGCCACCTGATCACTATGGTACGTAGCAAACTAGCAACTAGCAACTAGCAAGTATATTAGCATAACGGTACGGATTTTTTTGACACCATCTTAATTCTTAAATCACAAATGTTGTTCAAGTAACTTTTTTTTTTTGATGCAAATCGTTCAAGTAACTCAAGTCATTTATTTGAGACATAAATAAATTTATACATTTCACACTTGTTTGAAATGTAATACTATACTACAGTTTGTATTACTATATGACTAGCTAGTTGACTATACATCAGTCCATTATTGTTAATTATACTCATTGCAAACTAACTAATAATCAAACAATTAACAGAGAAAACGGAGTGAATGATGTGACAATCAAAGTGCTATATTGTGGGATGTGCCACACTGATCTCCACCACATTAGAGATGACTGGGGAATCACCATGTACCCTTGTGTTCCTGGGTGAGATTGCTTTCTTCATTTCTCATCATATATCTAGTCTCTTATTCTTTTTTTTTTTTTTTTTTTTTTTTTTTTTTTTTTTTTTTTTTTTTTTTTTTTTTTTTTTTTTTTAATAACTAGTATAGTACTCGTACAATGTATGCATGTCTTATTTTCTCACGATTCACCTCATGTTTTTTTGTGATAAAAATAGGCATGAAATAACGGGAATCATTGCGAAGGTAGGGAAGGATGTGACGAAGTTCAAAGTTGGAGACAGAGTAGGAGTGGGTTGCCTAGCAGCTTCATGCTTGGAGTGTGAATTTTGCAAGAATTCGGAGGAGAATTATTGTGACGAAATTCAATTCACTTATAATGGCATTTTTTGGGATGGTAGTGTCACGTATGGAGGCTACTCTAAGATGTTAGTCGCGGATCAAAGGTAAACTTACATTCAGTGCGGTATTTTTTTTTTTTTTTTTTTTTTTTGGTATTTAGAGAGTCACAACAATGGAAATAAAAATTGATCTACTATCTGACTATCTCTCACCCTTAAACTTACATCTAGCATTTGATCTAACGGATTAAATGTAATTACAATCCAAATTTTGTTTTTTTCGAAATGTCACCACATACTCGATCCATACTCCATACCTTAGGGTTTTGTTAGGGCACGCGACAATATTTGTACGTACTAACAATTGTTGCTAAACTATGTTGGGTTGGATTTGTAGGTATGTAGTAACAATACCGGAAAATGTAGCCATGGATGCTATAGCACCAATGCTCTGTGCCGGGATCACGATGTATAGCCCTATGAATGACAGCAATTTGCTGGAATCATCGACCACACCCAAGAAAATCGGGATCATTGGGCTAGGTGGGTTAGGCCACGTTGGGGTTAAGTTCGCCAAGGCATTCGGCCACCATGTCACCATCATTAGCACTTCCCCTTCGAAAGAAATCGAAGCCAGGAAACGTCTTGGGGCCGATGATTTCATTCTTAGCACCGATGACTCACAAATGAAGGTTCTTTTCTTGTCACGTACTGATCTAGTTTCAATTCAATTCCGTCCAATCAAAATCAATTTGCTTGTCACRCTRATCTAGTTTCAATYCAATTCAATTAACGTCATTTTCACATTGTTCGAAAAATATTAAAATATATAGGAGTTTAAGATCWKAGTACGATGATTAACATAAAYGTAATGAAAATTGAAAATGACGTTAATTACTGATTGACAGGCGAAACGGAGAAGCTTGGACTACATATTGGACACGGTATCGGCGTACCATTCACTAGGACCATATCTTGAGCTGTTRAAAATCCAAGGAACCCTTCACATCGTTGCTGCCCCTGATAAGCCCATGGCATTGCCCTCCTTCCCTCTCATTTTTGGTAAAGAGTACTTACTTTTCTTATCTTGTTCCAACATACTACTATTGACGACATAACTATTCTGTCTGTTCTCTTTTGTTCTACTCATCATTTAGTTTATTAAAATTATTCACAATATAAAAGTATYTCGTAATTTATTTTTAATATACTCCGTACAAGATATAAGTGAGATTTATCGGATTTATCYCGACAATTASTTTGTTTATTGTCAATTATTATAARTTTTACCAACATGCATTRAAATATATTTGGTGTCACAAGTGTATTGACAAACATGCAAAGTCAAAGTGAGGATAAAGAGAATAGTAGTATATAATTTTGAGTTTTGATCAGTTGTCTACCTTTTAAATTAACTCGATTTCAAGAAGTATTATTCTTGATCGTAATCCATGAAATAAGTTTTAATCAACAAACTGGGGTATTGATGAAGATAGCGGTGAATGGTGATTAAGATTTGGGGCTTACGTACAATGAATTATAAGTTTAGTTTCTTTTCTATTTGTAATGTAAATTGTTTTTGTGAGTCATTCGTACAAAAAAAAACCATATAAAAACACAAGTCAGAATAATAAATTCAAAGATGTTGTACGGAGTACCTTACATTGATGTGTATAATTTGTAGTCTCGACTCTCGCGTGCCATGTTAGTTGTCAATTTTTATTAATGGTTGCTATCAACATTATTGCAAAATACTTGTACATTTGAATTATTTCAKATTTCAGAATATATTAATTAATATCAACTACTAGAATAAATGTCACTTGTGGTAAAAAAAGAACATGGGACTTTAAATAAGAAGACAACAATMACAATCTTAGACTAGGTTCAGATAATTAATAAACGGAATTTGRTAAATACAACCCTAATAGATSGAGATCTAACCTAATTGATTGTAATTATGCATTGCATAAAATTAAGTAGGCCTTCATCAAAATTTMACCAACCAATTTTGTTATTGATGGCAGGTAAAAGAACAGTGAAGGGAAGCATGACAGGAGGAATGAAAGAGACACAAGATATGATAAATATGTGTGGGAAGCACAACATTACTTGTGATATTGAGATGGTCACCCCGGACAAAATCAATGAGGCTATTGATCGTCTTGCTAGAAATGATGTTCGCTACCGATTTGTCATCGACATCGCCGGCAAGTCATCTAAATTATGAATAGTTTCAAGACTCGATGAAAAAATATATATAGTTTTATGCTATCTCGATTTATATGCGTGCTAGGGATGAATTTGTTAATTAACTATTTACCGCAGAGTAGATAAAATTCAAAATGTTTAGTGAAATAAATTTCTAGTAATTTGAATTCATACKAAAGTGTATCGAATCTTCATTTGTATATCATTTAAGGGTTCAAATTCTAAGTTCAACATGGAAAAATATCTCTCTTTTGCTTATGGTTAAATTGCTTATTTCTAACCGATCATCTTTATTGATTTGTTTTTTACAGGTAAGGAAGTTGGAAACGACTCGTTATAATAATGGAAAACAATAGACACAAGCACCATAATTGGATCATTGAAATTGAATTTAACAATACAATCATTTCTATTTTAGTTTTTATATGTATTTATTGAATGTATTGTTCATGTATTAGGGAAAAAAAGTAGTATGTGTGGCTTAAATATTGATAGATTGTATTAAAGTATTTGGAGTCTTTCACATAATGATGTGTCATGAATAAGTATTCAATATCAATGATTTTTAATATTCAATTTGGTTGTCATGACCCAAAAAAGAGAATTGCAAACCCAAAAAGCTCATAGCTTAAAAAAATTGCATTCTTTCCTAGCTAAAAACACTTTCCAAATTCCCATCCTAAGGGAAAAAAAAGCAAACACAAATCTGTTACTTGTATTCTTATATCTAGTGTAAAGTATTAGTATTTTTTATGTGTCATATATTGAAACATTGATTTATTTAATGTCTATATTATTTAATAATGAATGTGGTTGTAATAGGTCAGTGGGATATACATATATCGGGGATATTGAGCATCATCCCAACATTATCTGGGGTATCATCCTCTTCTTTCTAGTTTGATATTCTGAGATAGGACTAAATACAAGACCCATTCGTATATCTTTCGTTTAATAATTGAAAAAAAATTAAGGCTAAGTGGATGAAGCGTCTAACCCCACCATCCAAATAATCATAAAATTGACAACATCTATGCTTCAAATTTTCCACAAGAGAAAACATTTTAAAAAAAAAATTTCCCATGCATCACCCATTCGATCACCATTTCACCCCATAGATGAATTGCCCATATCAAATAAATCACTACTCACTTGGTTGCATGACAAATTTTAATTACAACCATGTTCAATTTTCATGACAGCCATTGATATGGAGTACAATAGCATAAATAAATTAAATACTGTCGTATACTGCTATGAGTACTATCCAATAGTATAAATTAAAGTTAGTAATTTGTTTCTTTAATAATTTTATACGTATTATTTATGATATTGTAACGGACGCCTCAAGATGTTAGATAAGAGCTAAATACATTTCTAAAATGATATAAAATTAGAAAGACTGTCTAAATCACGCGTCAATTGATTACTGTAATTAATGTTATACTCATTTAATATTTTTATTCTAGTTATCTTTATTTAACACCCGATGACGCTCCTTAACTTGCCTATTATTTAACAAGAGTATTGTATTTGGTGCATTTGCATTTGCATTAGCATATATACAATATACAAAAGTTAACTAGTGTCGATGTGACGTTAGATAAGAAAAGTAAAAGTAATTTATATCATTTTAGAAAATATATTTAGTTCAATCTTTATCTAATGCCTCGAAGCGCCCGTGCGCAACATCGTTTGTATAATACAATTTGTAAATATACGTTGGGGCGTGGACCCCAGGAAATAATCTGAATAGCCATATCATTTAGGCTTTAGGTAGGCTTTTAGATCATCATCAAATTCATCATCATATGAACTGATTATATAAATAATGATATAATGATATGAACAAAGCATACAATAATAATAGTATATGATACTTCATACGTATAAACTTGCTCTCCCACTTAACTACCTTCCACACAAACATAACCATCACGTGC
Source organism: Bassia scoparia (assembly GCA_008642245.1). NCBI lineage: Eukaryota > Viridiplantae > Streptophyta > Magnoliopsida > Caryophyllales > Amaranthaceae > Bassia > Bassia scoparia. The sequence continues at coordinate 121,232 of SNQN01000525.1, forward strand.
CTTCTCAACTTCTTTAGTAATCTCCAAGTTTTCGTGAACTAACCAAATAAACCATCTCCAATCATTAACAACCACAACTACAACATCATATCATACTTCGATGTATATAAATATATCTTCACTAACGTTTGTGTTTAAGGGTACATATTAACACAATAAAATTCGTTATTTAAAATTTGATTATGATAAATTTTAAAATAATATAATTGCTGTCTTTATTAAATATAATAATATCACTTATGATTTTTTTCCTTACAAAATAAGAGGCTCAATTTGAAAAATAGCTAACAACGAGAAATAATCAGAAAAAATATTTATTTTCCTTACAAAATTAAGGGGTTAAAATTTGAAAATTATGACAATGAAAATAATTAGAAAAGAATTTTTTAAAACATTTTAACATTTACAATATACATCAAAAATAAATTTAATGACAAATTTAGTGTTAACATGTACCCTTGACTTACGTTTAAAAACTGATATAAATATATCTTAGATATTTTAATGACCATACTTTCACACATTTCTTCATTTTTTTATTAAAAAAATTTTGGAAATAAAAAAATACAAGGACATCATCATATGCCGAATAAGGTCGATCACTAAAAAAAGATAATGTTGCTGAAACCTCACACTTGGCGTGTGCCCAACTTCAATCCATTTTAAGAACCTCCAATTCTACTTCTTCTTATTATACACGTTATTCAAACTAATTCACCTAATTTCTAGTATTGTGGTTACAATTACGAGAGTAATCTTCCGTTATTAATTACAAAATAAGTTATTAAATTATCAACCGGAGTCGTTCGATAATTAAGGTCTCTAGTTTACTAACCAAAGTCTCTGAATTTGGAAAATTCTAACGGAAGGATAATGTCTATTGAAGTACTCATGCATGCAAGCTCTTGCCGAAAATTATATTCCACTTCAAGACACTAACAAATCCTTGATTAAATGAAAAAATAATAATCAAGTGTTCAAATTTAGCGGGGACAGTTCGACTAATTTCAAGTCTTTTAAGCTTTATTTTATACGCAACCTATGCACATAGTAATATAATTTAATACAATTTAATATGTTGTATATATCTCCTTCGTTATTTAGAAATCTTACTGATTACTATTTGAGACTTTRCCAGGGAAAAATAATATTACAATGAGTGCAAGGTTAAATATCATAAATATATTAGAGGGAATTTGTCAATATATTGGAGAGAGAATGTGAATAGGGGTTCCATAATGATAAACAAATAATTAAAACTTTCCTTGAAAGGAATAAATTAAAGAAGTACACATATTGTAGAAATTTAATGAAACATCCAAATGATAAAAGTGACAAGAGCATTATAAGACAGAGTACAAAACTAGACCTGTCAATGTCACCCTACTCCAATAGATATCCGATCCATTCGATTAGATTTTGTGGATGAAAATTGAAAAATTTGCGGATTTTAATGATTGAYGGATGGATGGGTCGAGTGGAGGTCGAATGATTGATGGATGTAGGCGGGTTGAGCTCCACCCGACCCACCTCCGATTCATTGTCAGGTCTATAMAATATTGTAATTTCTCTCAAAATTCAAAAGTCAAACATTGAAATAACCTTATTTGTTTAAGCCAAAATTGTTTTTATCAAACCCTAAACTTTCACTAAGATGGAAGGAAATAAATTCTAGTTTTAGAGTACTTAATTATCTCATGTTCATCACCTTTCATATATATGCCAATTTCTAATTGCTTACCCTAAGTAACAAAACCACATCAAGCTATAGACCTACACCTACTACTCCATATCATAAATATACTTTATTAGATCATGATTAGGCTCTTGTAGCTTGTATTAATTTTAGAATAGTTTGCAAAAATACTTATTATATGAAAGTGACATATAATTAAAATGAAAATTTATTCACTGACAATTTGAGAGCGAGATTTCTTTACCTACTACACTACGCTAAACACTCCTTTCTTTACATACTAATAGATTTATAGATCAACGGATAAATGTTACACAAACATATAAATCATTCTAAACATTATGATAAATTTTTTCTTACGTGTGGATAATTCCGCAATTCTAGCGATAATTTTATCTCTCCTCCTATACCTACCCCTGTTAATCCACCATCTTTATCATGTAGTGATACCTAGCTACCTTAAACAAAACCCCTCATGCAAAATACATACCACAATTAACATGAAAGGTAAAAGAAACCTAGGAGAATAAAACAGAATCAAGTGCCAAAAATACATAAAAAATACACGTATGTTAGACGTTACCTTATATCTTATAACAAAAGCCTCATAACAAATTCTTGAAACTTGTTCTTATATAAAGGGGGTGACACTACTTTGCATTATTAATACACAACTGCCAAAACGAGTTACTTGTTCTATTCCCCCTTAGCTTGTTTCTCTCTCTAAAACTCATACACACATATATAATTGTCATTCATTCAGTTCATATAACCTTAACAAGTAAGGCTACGGAAGCAAAGTGCGGCCGTGTCCCTTGATCAGATAGCCCAGTTTGGTGAGGATGGAAATCGACATTGGGGTCCATTGTCGAAGACGATAGACTGAGGGACACCATATCGTGTGATGATGTTCTTCTCAAAAATCCTTGCATCATCAGAAACCTTGAGTTTCTCATTGGGTTCGGCCTCACCCATTTGGTGAAGTAATCCACCGCCACAATTAAGAACTTCTTTCTTCTGCCCTGCGCTCGGGAAAAGGTCCAAGGATTCCACGCCCACTTGGCGAATGGAAGAGGTGTAGCACCGGGGAAGCTGATTTGCTGGACACGTTGGTGAATGTGACAATGGAATCGGCACGTTGGGCATTTTCTTGACCATATTCGCTAACGATCTCTCGCAATGTAGCGCCAATAGTACCCTGTCCTAAGGGTTTTCGGCCATGACCTGTGCTCCAATGTGAGAACCACACTGGCCTTGATGGATGTTCGTCAGCACTTCTGCCCTTTCTCGGGAGTTATGCATTTGAGTAGGAGATGGGAAGAATGATTTCTTGTAGAGCTGGCCCTCCAATACAAACAAACCATGTATTTCCGCCTCTTCAACATACTTGCCTTATTTGATCAAGAGGTAAGATTCCCGTTTGCTTATATTTCCTATTGATCTCATCCATCCAGGTGCTTCTCGGTTGATGTACATGCATCGGCCTGCTCGTCTATGCTACCGTTGTTCTTGACTTCCCAGAGACAGATTCTGGGAGAGTCTCTCTGTAGCGCGAACTAGCCAATTGGACAAGGCATACGCTTGGTTTTGTTTTCTGACCATAGGCCTTGCACTAAGGAAAAGACCAAGCCTTCCATTCCTTCTTTACCATCTCCAGTATTTGAATCCATGTTCTCATCGCGGGCTTCCGTACTCGCCATTGACTTGAACTTACCACCAGCTGCGAATCAAACATGCATCTATCTTTCGTGCCCCGGCCTGTTACACATTGAATCCCTGCCACCGAGCGCCTCGATCGGCCTCATTGGGAAGTTTTTGGAACTTGAACCTCATGGCATATCGAGACGTGTCACCTCTGGCGATTTAAACAGATGCCGCCCCATACAGCCATTTTTGTGTAGACGGCTCATGCTACAAATAATGTCCAACGTCGCTTGACGTTTCGACTGGGGAGGCCTCGTCATTTCCACGATAAATCCGCAGGCTGCCCCTTTATTAGCTTTCCCCGTGGTTCAAAGTCCAAGTGAACCCGTTCAGCGCTATTGCGCACTTAGCTCTTCCAGAAGACTCCAGGCTAGTAGAGGTTGCTTATTGGTTGTTCGGTGTAGACAACTATCCTGTGTGCGGCAATAGTAAGGGCGGAGCTTCTTGCTACCATCATAAGTGCCAACCCAAATTCTCAGTAGTGGCGTACGCATTCTGCCCCACTTGAAGCACGTGGGCTTCAAAAGTAGACGGCAGCTGTGTTCCTTCCCTTCGGCCACCAGCACGGCGACAGTGCGGTCGGACACTGACAAGTACTATACAAGGTTTCCCCTCCATAGGGCTCACCAACATTGGAAAGGGATGGAGATTTCCCTTCAGCTTAACGAAGGCAGCTTCTGCCTTCTTCGCTCCATTCAACTTGGCATCTTCTTTAGGCTTAAAGAATATTGGGCATTATCCAGACTTTGAAAGAAACCTGCCAAGGCTGCTAGACACCGTCAGTCTCTGGACCTCCTCACGTTCCGCGGCGACTGCATGTCCAGGACTGGCTTACTTTGGTTCCGGGGTTAAGCTTCGATGCCTCTTTCATACCACAAGAAACCCCAGAAATTTTGCCAGAGTAACCCCGAAGACACACTTCTTCGGATTCAATTTCCATGCAATGTCCTAAGCGTTCAAAGTTTCCGTAGTCCTGGCATGGTCCTTCCTCTTTCTTGCTCTTGATATCATTGTCATCAATGTAGGCTCCACAATCCTTCCAACTTCTTAGCGAGATGGTGTTTACCATCTTTGGAGGTAGCAGGGCTTTCTCAGACCAAAGGCAATTACCTTGTAAGCAATACAACCCATTGTCAGTGACAACGCTGTTTTTGTCTTGGTCTTCCTCTGAGAAGGAAATTTGATGATCCAGAATAGGCATCGACGAAGCTATGCTCGTGCCCTGCTGTAGAGTCTACTAGCTTTCGATTTGGAAGTGGGAAGCTATCTCTTTGGACAAGCCTTGTTTCAACATTCAGTGTAGTCCACACACATTCTTCGCAGGTCCCATTTGCTTGGGAACTAGGACTTACATTGCCACCGCACTAAAACCCGGGTCTGGCAAGGACGAAAACCAGCGTCTAGCAGCTTTAACCCTCTTCATCGCGCCTTTGCTCCTAGGACTGGCCCCAATTCTTCTTTTTGTTTTACTGGCTTGCAAGTAGGGTCAACATCCAGGCTATGTTGGGCGATCTCTTGGATCCAACCCGGCATCATCCTCTGCTGAGAACGCGAAAACATCCTAATCCTCAGCATGTCCTTTACCTTGCCCTAGCTGGCCATCAAAGCGTCTCCTACCTTACCGTTCTTTCTGGAAGAGTAGTTCTAGCTCAATTTCTTGTTTGCCTCTGCTCTGGCCGAGAGATAAGGCGAACAACCGTGGATAGGCCATCATCTCCTGGTGGGTTCAATGGACATATCATTAATCGCCAGACTTCCTTTCTTGGAGATCCATGTTTCTTTCGAGTTTCTGGCACATCGTTATCCTTGCCCCCACAAGTGCTTTGACAGTGGTCGATAGCACTCTCGAGCTACTTGCTGAATCCATATATTCGTGCCAACCTTGCCCTGTCGCTGATTAAAGCTTCATTAGCATCAGATTTGAGTGAACCATACGACTTCGTGCATTGAGCGTTGGCCTGCCAATCCACGTGCTAGCTGTCATGGTTTTGACCACAAGGAACTGACTCGCAAGTGCCTACAAACGTTCCGTCCAAGGCGGAGGGTGAGAGTGACTACTCCCACTGGCTGAATGATACCACCACCAATCCATAATGGATTAATGCTGGACCAAGTCATCCATCGTTGTATTGAAGCTTTTGAAGGCACTCAAACTATGTGTCGAGGGCTTCGTGTCATAAGAATGACGGCGGACACGCTTATCGCCACTTTCATTTCGACCCCGGAGAGGGCTCATGAGGGGTCTTCTCCCCACGTCCTTCTCGCAGATGAGTACCAATCTGGGACTTCTCCCTCTTCTTCCCTTGTCCTCGGTCAATATTTGGTTGAGGATTCTGAATAGTCCTAGGTGACCCCTGGCAGTTGGGCCACCCCGAAGCAAACCTCCGAGATCGTGTGACGATTCAGAGTCAGAAACTGCTCCTCATTTGGGGCACCCCTCCGTAGAAGGAGAATTTCTTCAGAAATCTTTTTATTAAGTGATTCTTTACCTTCGCCTGGTGTGCCAGGATCCCAATAGTGCGTGCAAGGTTAGCAATCGTCGGTGACATTCCAGCTCTTTTGATATTTACATATTGACTTGTCCTCTTGTCCATTCAGTTTTAATTGGTGGGAGGGTCGTCGATCTGGACGTCTCGACTCACCCTCTTATATACTTGGAAGAGATTTTGTTGTGTATTCAACTGTAGGAGTGTAGCTGAATTTCTCTTCTTCCTGGCATCTGCAGCCCCTTTTTTTGGATGTCCTCCTCTCTATGTTCCAGGCTCCCGGACCTCTTTGTCAGACCACCAACTAGGTGTGACCTGGTGTGCTTTGATGTTTAGAGGAGGGGGGAGTCTACCTTTCTTGGCCTTCTTCCTTGGACGGCACAGACCTCTTCAGCGTGGTCCTATGCCTCAGCCTCTTCGCATCATTTCATTCAAGTCACTGACCCGTTGTCTGACCACTGAACTGAGTGGCTATCCTGCTGTCCAGGCCTCTATAAAATTGTCCAGGACACCCTGTCTGGCAGGTTATGGAATTGCAGGGTCTCGTTTTTGAAGCGCTCACATAGCTCCTCAAACTCTCATTGGGTTGTCCCGCTGTTGGATTCTCCCCAAGTGCAGGCTGCTTTTCTGCTCCTGCGATGTGCCATGAAATGGTGAGTGGAAAAGAACAGCCAACTCATTGAATTGTGATTGAACCCGTTGGCAGGCGCCGCTGAAACCACCTCTGCGCCAGCCCTTAAGGTGACTGGATAAGTATTTCAACCAGGTTGCATTTCGTCAGTCCTGGGTGTCAGCATCAGATGTCTTTATGGACATGGCCAGGTGATATCTGGGTCTGTGGGTCCATCGTAAGCATCAATAGATGGAAACTTGATCTTTGGGATTGAGTGGCGCATGAGGATAAGATGAGAGAGAAGGGGTTCTTGTCAGTGAGGGAAAGCGCTTGCATTCCCCTTCGTCACTCCATGGGACCGTTTGCCCATGACCCCTTATCCAGGGAGCAACCGTTTGTGACACCCCCCACGTTGTGGGCATTTCCTCAAGGCTCCTGGCGACGCAGGCAGGATCGCCTGCCCAGATGTAACTGAGGGCTTGGACCATGTGTTTTCTGAGAGAACGGTGGGAAGGGTCCGTAACATATTGGCGTGGAACCAGTCAAAGAAGCGTTCCTCGTCATACCGAGCGGCTTGTTTAAGCTTTCGGTCCTTTCTTGTCCAGGATCAGCCTGGGCATCCTGGTTCTTCTCTCTTTTGATCTCAATAATCTTCCGGCGTCCATGGAAGAAGCTTCCGGTCTTGCTTCCTCGCTTTCGATGAGATCCCCTGACATCCTCTGGTTGTTCATTGGCAGGAGAACGTCATCTTCCACATAGGACTTCATCAACCAATGGGCCACCCCTGGCAGATGTTGCCCTGGTGGCGGTTGTTGTTGTCTTGGCAGGCTTGGGTGTCACGATAGTCTCCAGCCTGGCCCCTTTCTCGTTCCAAGGGAACGTGTTCGTTGAAACGTGTTTCCAGGCGGCGTTGGGTTTTCCTTGATTGGTCCGGGAGCTTGGAATAATAGGAGTGTTTGTACTCCTCTGCTTGAGACTGGCAGGAGCTCACTGCCCGTCACCTTAGAACTTGCCAGCTCCTGAGCTTTCAGGTCGGGCATTCTCCGCTTGGAGAGCGTCTAATCTACTTTAAGTTCCTCCACTGTTGCAGAAACGAGTCCAAATCCTCGTCTACTCCTTTCGAAATTCTTGCTTAAGAGTGTCATGCTAAACATACCTACCGTCCAGGTCCTGGCAGCGATAGGTCCCGAGGTTGTCCTCAGGCCAACCTGGGAAAGTGACGGGTCGGCAAGTGTCCTCGCCATGGGGGTTACTTCTCCTTCTCAAGAAGGTGGGTGATTCGCCCTAACGTGGTGCTTGGTCATCTCCTGAAGCATTTCTGATACCTCCCCACAGACGGCAAGCAAATGTTGTAGCAAGTAAAATGTCGATGACGTGGCCTGGCACAATATTCCCTACCTTCTGGGTTGAGAGAGGGGTGGAGGCTTCCCGTCGATGCTACCATCGTCGAGAGAGGCTGACCTACTATTGCACGTGAGCTTGTTTCTTCCGCCGTTCCTTGACTTCTGGCTGAGAATCCTAAGCGCCTGGCACCGCAAAAGAGAATAATCCCTATTTGGATTATCTCACTCCGATGCTTAAGTAAGTTGGAGTATTGGGAAACGTAGAGTGCCAAGCTAGAGAGAAAGTAGTTGGGAGTTCTTGCAATAAATGCATGCAATTATGTGTATTTTTTCCCTTGGTTTTTGGGGTATTTTATAGGGAATCCTAAAAAACCAAGGGGCAACTTGGATGGGTGACCTTGTCCATCCATCCGTGCTTCGGCGTTCCTTAGTACCGTTTTGGTGTAGGAAACGGTCGGTTCTCCGTACCGTTTTTGGCTCTGGATATATATAACGGTGGCGTTTGCCACGTGAGTCGTGTTTTGACCCAGTATTTTTGAGAATCACGTGGTCAGGGATTTCCGTGCCACATAATACTCGTAAACAATATGATCATTAATTTGACTAATGGTTTGTTTCGTGAGTAATAATGTATAATTTTTGGTTTAGAGTACCATATGCATCATACACCCTACTAACTCTAGTATATATAACCTCCAATTGTATCCCAACATTATTATTGACACTTCACCACCAAATTAAACAAGAACCTTTTAAAGAATAAAAAACAGAATAGGTTACTTTACTTAGAATATTTGGATTTGACAAGTGTAAGTTTTTTTATATACTTTGATAAATATACTGTCTAAATTAATTTATCTTAATTAGTGTTCATATAAACTCCAATAAGAAATAAAAAAGTACCATTAAAAAGAAATCTTAAAAAAAGCAACAAATTTGGTTGGGTTGTAATTTGGAATTTTTATTTGGCGGCTTTTCTGCTGGAAAAATCCATGTGAGGGGATGTGATGAAAGAGGTGGAATGTTAAAAGGGAGAACGTGGAAATTATTGAATGGGGATCAGACTTTCGGGAATAATTACAATCTTATAAAAATGCAAACTGCAAATTTCAATGTTTTTTACGATCTGTTAACGGAGTGTCTCAGAATAGGATAAAAATAAAATATATTCTGAAAATAAACGGAGTATATCATTTTATTGGAATACATGGTCAAAATCACGTAATCAACCGATGTAATCAAGATTTGAATCATTTAAAAATTTCAATTTCCAATTTACTTATTTTATCGACACACATTCGAACCTCGTTAACTTTTACATATTATATCTTTATTTTTTTGTATAATTAAAGTATTAAACTTTGTTTTATTTCTCTCCCTAACGTAATTTCGTTTCCATGTGAGGTGGTTGCAAAGGGCCTAATACTAGAGGGTAACCTCACATATAAAGGGAGTATTGGCTGCAGCATTTATTCTCATTCTAATCCAAATAAAACTCCCAATCTTTTTTTTTGCTAATTGTTGTGGTAAACAAAACAAAAAAACAATGAACAAAGTTAGGCCTTAGCTTAGGTACTACTCTCTAGGATTATGTTGCTTACTATTAATGTTCATCGCTTGTAGCAACTGGATGGAAAAAGGCCTCATGCACTTTCTATATGGCGATGCTTCCGACTTATAGGTATATGTTTTATAATTTTTTGTGGAATAACAATATATAAGTCCGTTAATTTACGTGACAAAACGAATCGAATAGACATAGAGCTGCATCTTTAACTGTTATTTTTTTTATCCACGGTGGAGTGTGGTTTGGTAACTTGTACGTCGGCTGGCTTGGATTGGACCACACGGCTCTTAGTACCCCGCGTTGTTTGGTAATGGCAATTCATGCGGACAATGCACAGATCAATGTGTGACTACAAAAAGACCCCAGTGGTGCAGGAAAAGGAGTTTCGGTCACTGTCACCATGGCTAACTTCTGCCCTCACAAAACTACGCTTGCCAACAATGGCCGGAGGTTGGTGCAACCCGCCTCTAAAGCACTTCGACATGGCTCAACTGCCTGGGAGAAAATCGGCATTTACAGAGGAGAGGATCATTCCTGTCATATTCCAAAGGTTCGATTAAAAATGATACGTCACCATTTGACCTAACTACAGTAGTTACACAAATATTGAAACATAATGCATTGATTATGTAACAGGGGTCCCTTGCAAGAAGCATGGAGAGTGGCGGTTCACTCTCAACGGAAAGGACTATATCGAGCTCGTGTTGATCAGCAACGTAGCTGGGGCAGGATCAATCCGTTCTGTTTCGATTCAAAGGGGTCGAAAACCACTGGATGGCGATGTCTACCTAGAAACTGGGGTGCTAACTGGCAGTCACTGGCTACCTTGACGGACAATCACTCTCGCTTCAGGTCACTCTCAAACAGACGTGGCAAACCCAACTGTTTAACGAAATATTTCCTGCTAATTGGCAGTTTGGTCAAAACATATTCGAGCGTGTCCAATTCCATACACAGAGGTTACATGGGGCGCGCACACTAGCAGTCTAAGCAGTACAGGTTGTGGGTTTTTGGCCGCGAATCTTGATAGCAGAGGCGTGCTCGATTGCTTTTTTCCCATGAAAGCAGCCCGCTAAATCTTATCAATCTATGTAGTATACTAAGTGGCTTGATTTTGATTAAGTTAGATCGTTGGTTAATAACGAGGCGAACCTGCAACAATCGCAATGCTGCTGCTGAATTGGAACAGTGTGGGAGGCGAGATTGAAGTAGTCTTATACATATCGAGTTGGTAACATGTTTTTTTTTGCCACCATAAGAAAGCTACAGCAACCCAGAATTCTGGCCGCTTCCAATTATAGGTTTAACATATCAATTTGTAAGTTTATTAAATTATGGTCTGTTTTGTGTTGAATCAATTAATACTGCAGTAAATTCTTTTTGCTTCTGAATTCTGGTTTATTATTGATTGTCTTAATTACCATAATTTGTTATGTGACTAATTTATACAGTATGTTTGTATGGTAGTTATGTTACTCCGATAGTACAAGACTGCAGTACAAGCCAATAATATAATCAGTTTGATGACTAATGTAAAATATTAACATATTTATACAAACATATTTAATACATATCTATCAATGTTTACTGGGACTAATCCTGACATCCTTAAATTAATTAATTAATTAATTAGGTATTAGCTATCTATAACACGTGCTGTACTGCCATGTTTAATTACCATTATGTGGGAAAAGACATCGATTGCAAACGACCAAGATGATGCATTGTTTTCTGACAATCTTTAAAGTAAATTAAACTAGACTCCAATCAAGTGTTTATGTTCATTGTATATACCATTGTGCCAACTGGTGTTGGAGTACGAGTGTTTAAGGTCTCTCGGCTCGTTCAACCTAATGTCTCAGATCAAAATAAACTGGGTGTGAATAAACCTCTATTTGGATGGAAAATGGCCATCGAGTTAACAATGTAGGATCTCATGAAAGAGTTATGTAGATCAACTCAGGGTTGAAGCAGGAGTGGCTAAGGTTCTCTCCCCTCCTAAAAGTTCCTTCTGTAAGTTCGAAACTTGGTTGTGAATAAACCTCACTTTGGAGTGATGTTGGTCATCGAGTTTCTATGTTAGTCTCCAACGAAAGATTAATTAGACCATCGTCAAAAATGTCGGAACTGTTTGTAATAGAACCAAAATAAGTATTTAATGTATTACATGAAATAGGCACAAAGTTGTCCCTTGTTGAATACTGATCAACCAAGAGGCCAGTTTTAGAGGTTTGAGATAACATCGATTTTGCTGTCCCATGCCCCCTCTTCGTCGTTTGTGGGGGTGTTTTCTTGTAATCAGTCCCAAGGGTGAAGGAATGGAGTAGAGCTCCTTGTGTGCTTAAATTAAACATACATCTATTTCTTTTTCTACCTAACACCTTCCAATGAAGATTTGTCGCCAGGGGGTAAAAATAAATTCAAATATTTGGTTATATAGGGTCAATAGAGGAATGATCGAAAGATATTTGCGAAAACTACGCCAAAATAAAATAAAATTTTAATTACTTTGGGTTTCAAGTGGGGTCTACTACTTTTTCGTTCCTACTTTCCTTTTGTTGCAAGAGGTGGTTAGTATCCTCTAGAGTTCTTTTGAACGGGGGGCTTTGACAAGTGGGAAATGGGAATTTGGGTAATATAGGATGGGATGGGGAAATTGAAATGTGGGATATGATAAAATTATTCCTAATCCCTTTTTGGTATTGAATTTGGGTATAGAATAGGATTCAAATGGGAAAAAAAAGAAATAAAATGGGATGTAGAAATAGGTTTAGAGCAAAAAAAAAAGAAAGAAAAGAAAAAAAAAATAAGGGAATAACCCTAAATAATATCATTCCCTATCCCTCAAAATCTCATTCCATAACAACATGGGAATTTTAGCACGTGGGATTTAAAATTTATAATGTGATATTATTTCAGTCTTATAAATTACTCCCTCCGTTTTTTTAGATGTTCATACCATTTGGAACGGTTTTTAAGATTGATTTAGTTGAATAAAATAGTTGAGTAGTTGGGGGTAAAAAGTGAAATAAGTTGGTAAAAGAGTAATATGTGAATGAAAATTTTATGGGAATAGTAATTTGGGTGAATAGATTGGGTGGGGTAAAATAGAAAGTTGACTTTAGAAATGAGTAATTCATTAATGTTAGAGTAAATAAATAGGTAAATGAGGTAAAAGTTTTTTAGATTGGTTTGAAGACATCTATTTAAAAACGACCCAAAAAAACTGAAACAACTAAAAACGGAGGAGTAGTAGAGTTGTCACTAATATAGTCGACTTCCGAGATAAATACAGCGGATCAACGAGCATTCCTGCTTCGACTCCTTGTAAACCTACAAGTCCACATAACAATTGTGCAAGCCAACTTAGCCCATTTTTGGTGATACACTACAAACAACACATAATAATAAAGGCCAAAATACATAACCAAATGACAAAAAAATCAGTTGGAGTACTTAGTTTTATAAGAGTCGACCTGAAAGTACGAACTAACTGCATCTCTCATTCGCCGTCAATTGAAATCCAGAAAAATATGACAGAATCTAGACAACAGAATGATTCTGTAAAACCCAAATTCCAAATACGAAGATGATGATGAAGAATTGAAGAGATACTCGTACCTGATATCTGCCAATCTTCTCTCTCACCTCCTTCTGTGTGGAAAGCCAATTTCGTCCGTAATTTTTGCTCTGGTTAGCTGCTTTCTCTCTCTAATTTTTTCGTTGGCAAATTTTGAAATTTTTGAATTTGAATGAATGAAGGGTGAAATTGTTTTGTTGTAATGGTTTGTTTAAGTTTGAATTTTGCACGTAAGTTGGTTGATTGTTGCCTTCAAGATTTTCATGAAGCCGGGCATGAATCAGTATGTATAAGCCATGCCTAATGGGTATGATTTGGCGACCAATTTCTGTGTTTCTTTTTGCTATTTTCAGTTTAAATTTTCTGCCAAAATTAATTCCAATTTATGTCACATTTCTATTGTTTTTTATGTCTATGAGCTGCAAATTGATTTGGGAGAATGATGTATGCTGCATTGTTGGATTATTCTGTTTATCATGCACAAATTATTGTTTTTTGAGTATTGATTATGAAAGTTGGATACTTCAGTTCTTGTGTTTATTTTTGTGTCAGAATGGGATAATGGAGATAATGATTAAGATTGATAGAAGTTTGCTGTGTATTGACTGTTTGGGAAATTGTTTGGTTTGGGGAAAAAAACAGCTGTGTGTAAATAGGCTTGGCGCAAACTCATGTGCTTCTTCAAGCTGAAGGAGGTGTTACCTCTGTAGATTTAATGTCGGGCAAGTCAATCGTAGCGAGTTCCAAGTTAGGGAAAGCGCAAGAAGGTAATAATTAGCTTGTGTTTCTGTGCTTTTTAAGCATCTTCTTTTCTAGGGTATGTTCTGTTGTTTGGATGTTATTGGTTAGCACTAGCAAATAGAAATTTGGTGTTGTACAAGTAGAAAAAAATCATTGGCTTTAGGTGGAATGAAATGAGTGCCAGAACTGTTAAGCTCTTCTCCTTGTGCGCTACACAATTACTTTAAACTGCATTGGAGTTCAATGTAGCTCTTTCCCCCTTATAATCTGTTCAAAGGCATTGTTGAAGCATGATAAATTTTCGTGGTTCTCGGTATAATTAACTTGATTGTGTGAGGTATTGAAGTTCTTAACTTTGATTCTCAGACTTTTCAAGTTGAAATTAATTTATTATTGCATACTTGACACCGGTCACGTCCAAACAAACTCTTGAACCCTTTAATTTCGTCACAAGTTTACAAATTCTTGCCTTTCTAGTTTCGTGTTACTAACCACTAATGTATAAGAAGGAAATCTTTTAGTTGCACTTGTCCAGTATGTATCTTTGGACTTGAGTTCCATATCCTTCTGATTTCTGAATGATATTGGAAATGCTGCATTAATTTCATTTTTAAAAATCGCACATTGGTTCCCTGCCACTGAACCACAGCTCATTTATACCCTTGGTAACTCAATTTCAATTAGCTTTGTGTGTTTATTATTTTCGTGATAGTAGATTAGTTTAAAGACAGAATAATAGTGACAAATATTGTTAATCCTGATCAAAATATCTTCGCCCTATCGAAGTCTTTAGCAGCTTTGACAGTACTACCTACACGCTGTGGCACGTTTATTAATGAAAATCAAATGGCAACCTGAAATATACTAAAAAAAAAGTATGCTCACAAGTCACGTGTTATGTCAAATTCTAAAGGCCTGACTTTTGAAGAAGTAGTTTGAAAATATAAAGCCACACAAATGTAAATTGCCAAAGTATTGTTGGAACTATGTTCATGAACCATATACAAGCTGGGACGCCTGTACTCATTCTGCTATACATAATCCCAGCTTTATCACAAGATCATTAGGACTCCACTGTTAGTAAATCATTGTGCATAAGGAGTAAGTAAATTATGCAATGCAACAAGCTTAATTTCTTATTACATCTGGTATGCTGTGTCCAGGCCAAAATACGTAATATGCTGCAGAAATCCAGTGATAGCCTCATCAGGCTTTTGGGGTTATCCTAGCTTCTCAATATAGTTGAGTAAACCAACCTTTCTGATTATTATTTTTTGCTTACAGTTCTCGTAATCTCTAGGTTCTATGCACTTTCAAGTCGAGTGCTTGATCATAATGCTGGCGTTGAGTGATTGGTCATTAACATAAATATGTTGCTACATCAGTTTGTGATGATGTCGTATGTTCACTAATTTATTGTTAGCAATGAAAATGATTGATGCTCAAATGATATTTGTCAGAGGGAGTAAAAAAGACGACACTGGATAAATATTTAGTAATTAAAAATATGCTTTCTACACGAGGATTTGTTTAATTAACCTAATATGTATTCAGCAGATGCTCAAACTTCAACCAAATAGTATTTTTTGTGCATGTATGTGTTGGTGTTCTCGCTATGTTGTGAGTAACTGCTGCTTTTTCTTCTTTGCTTCTTGGTCTGCCTTGAACTTAACCACACAGAGTAAAGATGTCAGGATTCATGAACAGATGTTGTGTTAAAAAGGCCGTTGCTTGAAGTCAACAACAGACTTATTCAGAATCCGGAACTACTTAATAAATCTGTGAGGATTTCTTTTCATATTATTTATGTTTGGGATTTTTGAATATGTCTGTAAAACGAACATGGATTTGGAGCAGGACTAACTTCTTGACACTGATACTTCGTGACATGTTGAATGTATCCTCTGATAATATTTTTGAGTGTGACGACTTTAAGTTACTACCTTCATATATATGTCTTTTCGTTTATGTTCTGTAGGCTGTAATAAGCCAAGCATTAATCGGATTTAAGTGACTTTTCTCAGAGTATGCTCATTGGTAATAATGTAGTTATTTGATTATTCAGCTTCTGGATATCTCTGTATAAATCCATGTCTTTTTACCATGTGTATCAACTATCAAGTTATCAACTATTGAAAAAAGTCGGTTACACATTGGAATTCAATGAAAAAAGAGAATCTTGAACATAGGGGAGTGTATGGGAAGATTTTGTTGTGACTAACACCTTGATTTATGTAGCCACCCCACTTTTCGGGATTAAGCTTTGATTAATTTAATTGATATGAAAAATGTGGAGAATAGGTTTTCAAAATGCTAGATTGATGTAGATTAAGAGGTCTGTATTCAGGTACCCTGTTTATATAAGTGTTATGTATTGATACAATGATCTTTTTAAACATTGTTCACCGTTTGTCTGATTCAGGCGATAGAGATGGTTACATCGCAATTGTGATGCCAAAACCAGGAGACTGGCTCAAGATTAGGAAGTCGCTTGTGACTTTTGACGAGTTTTAAAACCCGCAGGCTCAGCACTGACACTCTATCTTGGAATGAGCTGGTACTGGTTCATGATACACGCCATAGAACAGGTCCAAGCGCATAAACTCTCTGTTTGTACTTCGCTGATCCTAATTGTTCCGAGATGGCTGGGGACTTGAGGAGAGATTTCCTCTAGAGGTTCAGATGCTCAAGCCCAAACATACCATTAAGGGGTTCCTGGAGACCGAACATGCCTTGACTGGGCGAATATTGAATTTTCGATTCGGTCCTCCATGTTTATGATTTCCTATAGTTGTAACATGTATTTATTTAGAGAAATTTTTGAAATAAAACAATGAAAAAGGGCTGTTTAATATACATCTATAATTATATATGCAATTTGCCTCAGAAAATAGTTAATTCTAGTATTAGCCAATCATGGAACTAGTCATACAAAGGGGCCTCAGTTCACATAATTTAGTAGAAGCATATCTTGAAATTAATTTTTTCTCATAATACATTTTTGAATTTTTTTGATTGTTTATTATAATTACATCTTTTATACAAATATTGCTTGTAGTTTCTGTTACTCAGAATGTAGTTATGTAAATGTTTTGAAATTTACAAAACAGAAACTTTTATGACATTCTGATATGAAGATTTAAGTGTAGTACAGTACCATGCTTGAAGAAGATAAAATTTGCCACAAAATAAGGGTAAATGCTACATATGTTATCCCTTTACTTGCGGAGTCATGATACGCGTTTGCATAGGTATTAACGTATTCAAATATGAACGCGTTAACATAGGGTATTAATGTATCTCAAATATGAAGATATGACAGTAGAATGATAATCGTCATACCTACGTGAGTTAGATAAATGAATGTTAGTTATATAATCCTAACAATCAGTGCTACGTAACTTTTTCCCTTCGAAACTTCGAGTCACTATTACAATTGCTCTATCTACAATTCCCAACACTAATAAGATCACCCTATTTTAAGAAGATAATGCGTGGAGAGACCTTACGTGAGGTAGATACAATAAATGTTAAAATATGATAATACTACAATTAGTGGCTACGTATAACACGCTTTTTCCCTTCGAGCCTGAACTTTCGCACCATTTAGTTGCTCTAATCTACAATTCCCACCACTAATAGGATCGCCCTATTTTAGGCATGATAATGTTATACCTTACGTGAGGTTAGATACAATAAATGTTAGATATGTATCCTAAACATCATGCTACGTAACCTTTTCCCTTCCAGACTTCGAGTCACCATTACAATTGCTCTAATCTACACATTCCCACCACTAATAAGATCACCCTATTTTTAGCATGACTTTATGAATTTTAGCATTTTTGGTGTGCTAATTATATCCTAGACAATTTTGTGCACAACTACACACCTATCCATTGCCGAAAAAGCATTGCCTCATCTACACCATAATTCTAAGTTGCTGCTAAGACAGGAAATATGATGTTATAGATGACATTTACAAGCTGCGTGTATTTGGGAACCCTTTATTCATCACTAAAACATGGAATAATTCAATGCAAACTAATATCCAACTTGAACTCGATCTCGAGAAAACTTGTTCTAGTTGAGAAACTCTACATGAAGGATATTGGATCACCCAATTCCACAGGCGAATATTTTTCTTTCGAATATCACTAATAACTTGAACTCTAAAAGAAACTTGAAAAAAATGGCTCTATATTGAATACTTGTATACGCAGTCTTGTACATTCCTTGATTGGAAAAATTCACAAAAAAAAATGTGAATGTTTATGTCACTATATACACTCTACATAGCATATATCACAACTGAATCAAAAAAAATCAATAAACTGTGTTTCCTACAATATATAATATTTATTATTATTATTCCTACATGCTAATTTCTGTTCTTAAAGATCAAGCACCAATTCCATTTCTCTTGCAGATATTGATGCTTAATGACATCCCAATGTTTGTGTTTGGATGAAATCCGATGACTCGAATGCTTGATATCTTCTTATGGATTGTTCAAAGAGCCATATTGTGGTTCAAGACTAATCTCCAGAATTATTTATAGTCAAGAAGCACAGAATATGTCTTCAAGCTCTTCCAACTGTTCTTGAAACCTTGTTCATTGCATTCTAATATCTTAATAGCCCTCTTGATTACTTCATGATTCCTCCCATTCCTCCAACATCTCGGCAATCTCTCTTTTACGGTCCACCTCGCGTGCAACCGTGTCACGAGCCCACGTGTCAAAGTCATTGATGAATGATGTAAGATGCCCTTGGCCGCGCACATCTAGTTGTGCTCCTAGGTGTCCCTAAGGAAGTTCGCCTGAGGGATCGAATCCACCACCAACCTTCACCACCTTGTTGATTATGTCTTTCGAAAACGGCAATTAATGCCCGGCGCTCGAGCAACCCCCACCACGCTGTGAGTTGCCAGGGCTAACAGAGCAACGGGCAGCACAATGGTATGGTGACACAAAGCATACCCTGACGCTGCCTTCTTGTATCAGCCGCGTAAATTTTTTCTCCTTTTCGTTTGGTTTTCTTCTTCTCCTTGAGGTCAATTCCGAAAAGATTAGCAATTTTTGTCATGGATTGTGCCTAAAATTGACTTCAACATTGATGATCCTGATAAAGAATTGTCCAAAGTTGCCCAAGGAAGTTAGTCTGGAGCATCATTTCGTGACATGTTTTCGTTGTTTGAATGTTGTTATTATTGCTTGGACAGTCGTTCTTCTTCTCCTCCTCTTCCTCCTTCGTACAAGTGCTCACACCTTTTGATGGGCGAATGATTCGACTGAGTCTTGTGGATTTGTCTCTCGGAGCATTCACATATGTTGCAAGCCTCGAGGCTAGCATCGAAGTAGTTCAATGAGAAGGGTTTGGAGATTGGAGGATTTTATGAATGTCATCACAGCCCTCTGTCGCGGCTCAGAGGACGTCCGAGAGTTCATGTAAACGGGAGTGGAGAAGACGAACTAGAGGATGAAGGAGACGACGATGATGAAGAAGAAGAACATAAGATGAAGGCGATGGAGGTAGTGATGAAGAATATGCTCCTCTTCGTCGTCGTCGTCGGTCATCATCATCTAAAGCAGTTGTGGTTTGTGATTCAGTTAGATGAACGTCATGAACTTTGCTCCTTATGTCCATAGTAAGATTGGTCCTCATTACTCCCTTGTACCATATTCACATTTACTTTCGCACAAGCTACCTTCTTTTGCTTCTTTCCTCCTTGAAATGTATCCTAAAGAATTGACAAACATAAATATTGATCAGATCATTTGATCATATCACATCATTGATTGAACATTAACACGTTATGCTATTTCCTAAGAATGAAGTATAATAAAGACTCGATCAGTTTCTACATCACACCTTAACATCTTGAAATACCTTCTACTTCTATATAAAACTCAAATTCATCGTATGCATGCTAAGATTGATAATTTTCGAAAACCCCCCTAAACCAAACGAATTTATCCATAGAATAATTTCAAATCGAAACATAAAGAAAAGAATTAAATTTGATAAGTACCTTTTTTGAATGAAAAAATGCGCCTTAAGCTTTGGACCACCAATCTTCTTGCTTTTAGAAGAAATCATATTGTTATGCATTAATAATGTATGCAATCAAAAATCTTCTTTCAAGTGTGTTTGAAAGCTATGAATGTTGTGTTATGTGTGCGTCTTTTTTCCACAAATTAAAACAGAAAGGAGAAGAGAAAGAGAAAGAGTTTTCCTAATAGTTGTTGG
>SNQN01000526.1:0-11365 GCA_008642245.1 Bassia scoparia
TATGTTTTGTAGTAGATGTCAACTAATTCAATWTTTCAGTAACAATTAAAAGCCCTTTGTTAGCTAGTAGTTGTCAATTAAATGCCCTTTGCCTAACTCTGCTAAAATTTAATACTTCAATTCGTATATTTCAGTATACTATTTCTTCATATGAATGGTGCTTGAATGCTCYAAATCTTGTAGAAAAACTAACAAACACTTTKTTTGGTTTCACTTGCAATCCATACAAAATATGGCCGATTACTATCCTCCTGATACATTTGAAAAAATGTACAATGAAATGTGTAGCTCATATATGGAAGATAACACTTCCAAGGGTGCTATAGATAATCTCATAAGTGATGTATTAGAAGTTGCATCATCCTCAAACAAGGAAAAAATTCGTAAAAAGCGAGATTACATAGACAGATATCGTGAAGAAGGCCATGATCGGATATGGAACGATTACTTCTCAAGCAACCCAGTCTACAACGACCAACAATTTCGGCGAAGGTTTCGAATGAGAAAGAAGTTATTCCTTCGAATTGTCAATGATCTTGAAAATAGATATCCATATTTTCAAGAACACCCTGATGCTGTCAGAAGAAAGCCACTCACTCCCCTTCAAAAATGCACTGCCTCTATTCGAATGTTGGCTTACGGAGTGGCCGGTGATGCTGTAGTTGACTATGTACGAATTGCAGGAGGTACTGCCCTTCAATGTTTGAAGAATTTTTGRAAAGGTGTGATTYAGTTATATGAAGAACATTATTTACGTAGACCGACAGGYGACGATATCCAACGTCTCCTTCAAATTAARGAGGCTCGTGGATTTCCGGGTATGCTTGGTAGTATCGATTGTATGCASTGGCAGTGGGATAAATGTCCTGTAGGATGGCAAGGCCAATACACTCGAGGTGATAAGGGTGTCCCGACAATGATATTGGAAGCCGTTGCCTCTCAAGATTTGTGGATTTGGCATGCATATTTTGGTGTTGCAGGTTCRAATAATGATATTAATGTTTTGGATCGATCARCGATTTTTGATGAGCTTCTTGAAGGCAATGGCCCCGACATCCAATTCACGGTGAATGGAACAATGTATAATATGGGATACTACTTAGCTGATGGAATCTATCCGGATTGGCCAGTGTTTGTCAAAACCATTCCTCAAGCTAATGTTCTTTCCGAGAWAAGGAAACGGTTTGCTCAACATCAAGAAAGTGCAAGAAAAGATATAGAACGAGCATTTGGGGTGCTCCAAAAGAGATTTGCAATTGTTTGTGCACCGGCACGTTTGTGGAAAAAAAGTGAACTAGGCAACGTCATGAAAGCATGCATAATATTGCATAATATGATCATTGAAGATGAAATAGATGATAGCGACCAAGTGAATCTACACCGAGATTTCAATTACACAATTGCTATGAATCAAAGGGAAAGTCACGAAGTTCATCATGGTCTTCTTCGAAACTATTATCTAAATCGAGATCAATACTTTCTAAATCATACTCAAAATCATCAATTGCAACATGACTTGATGGAACACATTTGGTCGAAATTTGGAGGAGAAACTACCTAAATTGTTGTTGCTTTAAATATTTTATGTATTGTAACTTTTTTAATTGCATTTTTTTGTCAACATAAAAATTATTGTACCGTATCAATCTAATAAAATATTCTTGGTTCCTATTAAAATAAAAATTGGTGGTTGAAGTCATTATTGGAGGTAATCTGTATTAAAATAAGTTGAGGTTGAGCAAAGGGGGTTGTTAAGTTGCAAATGGTGAATCTGTTCCAAAAGTATACAAGTTGTCTCAAATGGTGAATCTTATCGCTAAATAGCTTGGCCTTCATCTCTGTATTTATTTAATTTAATTAAATATTATTATATTTATTAGTTGTTAAAACACAAATTACATGTATTAGTACTCCAAAATAGTATCATATAATTATAATATTGAAAGAGTAAAAAATACAAATGGAAAAAATAACTTTAGATCATTTTTAATTTTTAAAAAAAAAGAGAGTCTTGGTGATTAGATCTTGAGAGATAAAGATCGATGATTAACAATGCTAGTAGATTTGGCCATGTGAGTCTGAAAGTAGACAGAAGATCTTTGGATCACGCTGATAGTTCTCCCGCCACGAGTCTAAATGGACGATACTCGTCATCTAGTGCATAAACCTAACTTCTTATGCTCCTTCTTCCTCCAAAAATACCCAAAGCGATATAGCTAAACACACGTCGACTACCCGTAAGCCCATACTGCCCACGAACCTCCCCCACCTAAATCTGCCGGTCTTGACGGAGATGTGCAGTAACGTGGACTCACCCTTCTGCCGCCGTTCATCTCCTTCAGTCTGCTAGCTAACCGTCCTCACTCTCTAATCCGCCCCACTTTAGAGCTGTGTTTTCGCTGCTACTAGCCAACGACGGTTCCCGTCGCTGCAGTCCAATTCGCCAACTTGCTTGTCTGCCGCAGAGCGACGTTAACGAACACCATCACATCTGTCGACCTCATCACGTTTACACATATGCTGGACTCCCACCTCAGTAGTCAGATCACGCGAAATCCTCGCAACACCAACAAGAGTGAACGGCACGCAATAAGCGACGTAACACGAGGTAGTAGCAGCATGAACGATAAGCGAACGAAATGCAGCACGGTGGTGATACTGACCGCAGCCCAGATCAGGTGGAGGTAGAATCGAAGTTACCTTAGTTTGTATTGTGAGTTAAAGAGGCTCCGCGTATGTAATGGGTAAATAAAAGCAATGAACCCTTTCCTAACCTTAGCCAAAGAACGAAATAGAGAAAAACCTATAGAAATATTTTACAAAATCCTAAAAAAAAAAAAGCCTAAAAAAGAAATAAAATAATAAAAATAAAAACGACTTCCGCCTATATTGAGCTCTCGGCATCTATGATTTCAAACCAACTTTAATTTAACTTTGCAACATGGCCATGGCTTAGAGTTTTGTCACAACTTCGGAATCAAATCTATTTCAAGATTTCATACTTTCTTCATACTTTCCATTGGTAGAAACTCCACATGGGTGCTCTATAGAACTGTAAAAAGTTATGCGACAAATACAATAGAGCAAATGGCACAACAACCGAAAGAATGAACAACCTCCAAACTTGTTGAAAACCCTATGTCAATGCATGATGTCGTCTTCCATACCCTCCAGGAAGGTAGATAATCTGACCAATAAGCACAAAATCACCTGCAACACCCACAGTGTACAACAAAAAGACATGAGCAAGAAGTCAAGTCAAAATTATAGCATAGGTTGAGTCGAAGTCCCTCCACCCTAACTTTCTTTTTTCCTTTTCTTTCTTGTGTCGACATCACAGGTTCAATTAGAAATAACTCTTCATTATCATTAGCCTTCTTCCACAAAAATAGAATAATTTAATTTCTTTAATCTTCTTTCTCTTACCACTTCACGATGCTTCAACTTCGATGAGTGAAACACAAGACCTCGCAAAACACTAAAAAAATAAAAAAGCTAAAAAATGAATAAATGTACATGCTCGAGAAGCCTCTTTCAAAGCTCCACAAGACAACAATCCTTCTCCCTCATCCACTCCTTATTCACAATCAACAGGCAAATCCCTTGCAACCCGTTTGAAATCTCTCAATTGCCAAACAAGTACAAAAGAAGCCAATTTCTTCACACCCACATCTTCCTACCCTCTGAGTGCCTAAGAGGCGATGACAGCAAAGCAAAGCGAAGTGAAACCAAAAACAACTTGTGGTTTAGATATCACAAAAAAAAGAAAATGGAAAAGAAAAACAAGGGGAAAAAAGAAAAAGAAAAGTCAAAAGAAAAGTTCTCAGCAACAAATTGAGCTGATAAAAACTTTCTAGACCCAGCTTGCACACATGCCAAAGTTCAACAAAAGAACATCAAAGCAAAACACAAAGGGTGCAACATACAGTGCAACAAGTTTCGCTAGAAGCCTCCACTCCCACACCTTCGTACTATACAACCAAAAAAGCCCTCTCAAATGCTACACTATCCAAGCCTCGCTCTAGTCGTTACTCAAAAGGATTTCCATCCTAGCAAAATGAGGCATCACCCCATCGTACTTGCACACCCACAAACTCGATGAACTACGCCAGTCTATTCCACTTGGATACGTAGGTAGCCTCTTCCCAGGTTCACCCATTATTTAATAAAAATAAAAAAATAAACAAAGAAGTGCATCACTGTTGGTTCAGTTAAATTCTAGATTTGAACACCTCTCTTTAGTCCTAACTTACATAGGCCTCAAGTTTTGAACCAACATCTTTTAAGCCAGCCAACATCAATTCCCCTCATCTTGTCAACTATAGTCCAAATTGAGCCATTTGTTTTAGTTACGATACCACACCTTTTCTTTCTACAACCCTTAGACTTCTCTTACTCATCCTAAGCAATCATTTAGTTAGGCTCTATCATTAGGTTAAAATTCATGCTTTCAACAGCTCCAGCATCTCGGGGGCTTTAATTAATAGTGTCATTGTCTCAGCCTAAACATAAAGTCACACTTCTCAAAGTGTGGGCTTGCATTGACAATTAAGTCCTCTTCCCTTTGCCTTTCGAGAAGCGGAGCAAATAGAATCAAGTTGCTGACTTGAGTGTCACAACCAATCAAGAACTAGCAGACATGCCACCTCAGTGAACTCCAATAAGTTGGGGCTTTCAAGCACCATAAATCTCCATGCAAACAACTAACTCCACAAGCTATGCATTACACAGGGTAGGGCCTTCTTGATAGAATTCTCGTTCCCCAACAACTAGATCTCTTTTTGACGGAGCAATAACTTAAGTTCCAAATTTAAGTTTACTCCATTTACAATCAAGATTAAGCATTCATCCCTACGGCACATGCTCACTACTTCTGCTCCCACCAACACGTTTCTATTGCATCTTCGCACTACCACTCGGTCATTTAAGGCCTTCAACTAAAGAAGAAGGCTCCCTACAGTATTGAAGCACATTCAACTTCAAATCAAGTACCTTGTGTGCTTCCCGTCTGACTTGTATACATATTCATCCAGCTTCATCCATATGCTCATCAATGCCATCTCTTCAACAAGCGAAAAACTCAGGTTCCATCGGTTGAGTACTGAGCACCATATTTACCATAATTACTCATGGAACACTACACACATGGGGCAATCAATGAAATCAGAACAAACTCGTCCAATCGCTGTCGCCTTTCACAACATACAAAACAAATTCGCAAAACATCAAACACCACAAAAGCTAGACACTAATAGCTCCCCACCCTGGTTCGTGTTACAACATCATTGCAATAGAAGAGCTCTTGACATATTTGGGGGAGGGGGGCTACCATCCCAATGAAAGCCCAACAATGCCTCTTTCTACACAGGCGTCGAAAGAATAGTTTCATTTTAAAACATGTTTGAGGCTGATCCACAAGCTTTAGCATGAATTGGCTCTATCAACATTATTTCTAAAATTCATCAAAGTGTATTTATGCTTCCTTGACATAAGGTCTAATAAAATCCTGCATTCTCAAAATTTTACCCCGTGTAGTCCTTGTCATAATAGTTCAAATCGATCTTTGACTTATGAAGTCCGCTTCCAAAAGTCGAAAACACCAAGTTGAAAAAGTTGAGCAAGAATGTGTCACATAATTGCCATGCAATAGTAATGTCAGAGTCGGAACCAAAAGTAACAAAAGTTAAACAATGTATTCGAATGTTAAGGAGTGAAAATAAGTCCTAAAACAACAATCAAACTAGGGATTCACCTTAATGCATATAGCAGGTACATAGCAAAAGGGGCTAAAACCGCAAGCAAAGCAAAATCTACATCGTTACTAGCATCTCGCCAACTCGCAAAGCAAGCTTCTTAGGCTACAGGATCCAGTATCTACCCATCAACAACATGTAGGTATACACACACATTTAGGCTTCTGGTACTAGCAAACGAGGATTTGCTTTCATCCAGTAGCACCGTTTCTGGGGATGATTCTAGCTATCAATCGCTCTGTCCAAATTAACATAAGAAGATATTACACAAGCTCGCGGAATCTTTATTTTCTCAATCAAGCACCACCATTCAAGATGTCCTATCTACATTTTATAAAGGACAATCACCATGTCCGGGTTTAGGCAAAGTTTGAAGCAAAGCACAAAGCAAAAGTCAAACCTACAATCAATAACCCATGCAGGGCATAAATCCCCAGCTAGCAATTCAACATGTCATTCCTAAGCAAACGTTCACTCACAAACGTTCGTTACACAACGATTGAGTGAAAGAATCTTCTATAATGACATACCGAAGCGATAAGCCAGGCATTAGCACATGAAGCAGCACAACAAAATGACACATTACAGCATTGTTATGTAAAGAAATGTGTGTGAGTACGCATTAAAAAGAAGATAGGGCAGAAATAACCAGATCATCAGCAACAACACTCCGAACCGAATTCTCAAGATGTACAGTCCATTAGACACATGATTCGATAAACCATTTGAACGTTAAGTTCAGTACTAGTACTATTTGAATGTAAGTCGTGAAAGACTAGTTTGGAATGTACAGTTATTGAATCACCACTTGTATGATGTTCGTAAATTCATAAAGCAAAGTAATGTGTCAGAGTAAGAGCACCAATTTTCTCTAAGCTCGATGAAGATCGGAGTATGAGCCAACGATGAACATGGCACCACATAATTAAAACAAATCGCCAAAATTATGCAAGCAAAAATGAAGATGAAGTGGGTAGCCAGATTCTAAAACAAGAATGAAAGAGAAAACTCTTAAACAAAAGCATCAAAGTTTCAGGGAAGAACAAGAACGTAAAAAGATTTTCTACTCTCTCATAACAACGATAAAAGACTTGGTGCTTGATAAGTGCCAAAAATGGTCACATTTAGGCACTTATTTCTTCCTTATTTTGGCCAACATGTGTGTGGTTTCAATATCATTTCACTAGCCTTTTGGTTAGTGTTCCACTTTGTATAGTTTAGTTGAGTTTTGTTGGTTTCTAGTGGTTTTTATAGGTTCTTCACTTGTTTCCTCTTCTTTTCAATTCTTATACACTCAATTTCAAGTGTTGTGAATATTTGCAAGTTGCCTAAGTGTGCGTATGCTAGTTTTGTGCCTTGTTACTTGATGGCGTGGTTTTATTTYCTAGAGTTAAGCCTTAAGGCGTTTGAACTTATACTCTAACAACTTCTTCGAGACATATCTTTCTACACACTATGAATTTGCAGGTGAAACATTTTGCATTGTAAAGTAGACTTTGAGAGCTTTCCAACAGTATATTACAAACTGCAATCCAATCACCYAGCGAGAAGTTATGGCTGTTTGAAGTTTAGGTAGTTGAGTAGCAAAAAGGCARGCCCGCGCATCCTCCAGCCTGGCCCGCCCCTTGAGGTTGGCCCGCACGTGGGGCCCGTGCCTTTGGCRCGCGCTTACAGTKCCTCCACTCAAATTCCAATAGCAAAAAGGAGCATGTGCGCATCCCAAGGCTGGCACTCGCCTCGAGACAGCCCGCGCCTGCAGTCTCCTTCATTTTCCCGAATTGATTTCAAGCGTGCACGCATTTTGAGGCTGGCCCATGCCCTAGCCTGCGCCTCACTGCAGCCCGCGCTTGCAGCACTTTCCAATATCGTTTTTGTGCGCCCGCACATCTTCCCTGCAGCCCGCGCGTCCAGCCACGCCTCGGCCCGTGCCAATGTGTCACTTTGAATCTGTTGACTTTTTAAGTTTGACCAGCGTTTGACCTGTCCTTTGAGGAGTATTTGGCACATGTGGAAATTAGTAATGGCATTATTGTAATTATTATAAGCTTTGTAATTGAGTTAGTATATATAGTGTTTTAGGAGAAAACAAGAAAAGTAGGTGGTAATAGAATTAGAAGTAAGTAGAATTAGAATTTACATTTTCAGAAAATTAGAAATTTCATTTTCATCTTCTTCTTCTTCTTCATATTGTTCATAGCTTAGGAGAGAGAAAGTTAGTGTTCTTGATATTGTTTGGGCTCTAGAATCTTCAATACTCAACCATTTCTTGCAAATATTATATGCTTTCCATTCAATTTTTAAAGGTAAATTCAATTCTTGCATTTGTTTTCAGTTTCAATTACGTTTACTTTATTTTTTGGCACAACTCGTTTTCTAGGTTTTTATGGGTTTTCTTGTTGCTAGATAGAATCTCCTGTTGCTTGTGAGTCATCTGCACTTTGTTTTTCTAAATTTGGTTTAGTTTTGTGCGAGTTCTTGAATATCGTATTATTGTTTGGTTTTTGTTGTTTCCATGGCAAATTTCATGCTTTTACTTGTTGTTTTTGTTGTTTCATTGCTTCCTATTATGTCTAGTGAGTAGTTTACTTGCTTAAGAATGCTAGGGAGCCCAACTATAACCAATTAAGGCCAAAATGATATAAACATCTCATTTCAACCATCTTTGTTACTAAAATTGTGGTTTCTCAATCTTGCTTGGATTTTGATTTGGCCACCCAAGGCTTTGAGAGAGAGAGTTTGCCTTGTTCAACTTTTGCAAGGGATTGGAGGGGTTGTTTAGGGTATTGGTTTAATCAATTTTTGACTATTTCTTGTGAGAGCTTAAAGGGGACTTTGGTTTGAGCAAGTTTTGGCAGTGTTGGATGACTTGGGAAATGATTCCAACCAATTTGCAAAACTAAGATCACAATTACCCTTAATGTTAAATTGAGATTATCAATTTGATTGGCTTATTTATCTATTATATAGTTGGGCAAGCTAGTATTCCTAAGTGTTTGTGAATTTTTGATTTCAAGACCTTTAGGGTTTTTCTAAGGTATAACCTTGTGATTTGGCGTTTTCCAAGGGCTACCCATGCTTTTCACAAGTTCCAAGGTATACCCATGAGCTCAATATCATTTCTAAGTCATACCCTCCCTTAGTTAAAATATTAACCCTYGTTAAATTTAAAATAAAAATTAAAACTAATTTTTTTTAAAAAAAACCCCAAACCACCTCCCCCCTCCCTCCTTCGGTCCTCCCTCACAACCTCACCCCTCCAACTGCAAATCCAGCCACCACGAACTGCAACTAACCGGCTTTGACTCTCCGGTCGTCGCAACTCAAGCCGTCGCAACCCCAGCCTCTACAACCACCCACTAACCCTCGAAACCACCTACGAAACAAACCCGAAACCCTCGAAATACCCACGAAACTCACCCTTAACCCTCAAAATGGCGGCTGTGATGTCAGAGAAGTGGCGGAGGAGGCTCGATTGGGTTTGATTGGTGGTGGCATGGGGTTTTGAATGGTTGGGCAAGGGTTTTGAATGGTGGGTGCAGGGGGTTTCAAATGGTGGCAGGGGGTTTCGAATGGTTGTGCAAGTGTTCTATTGGTGGTGGCAAGGGGTTTCGAGTAGAGTACTGGCAGGTTTAGTTTGTTGGAGTTTCAATTGGTGGTGTNCGGAATCAAATCTATTTCAAGATGTCATACTTTTTCTCATCGGCTATTCAATTTGGGGAGAAACTTTTGGGTGTCTATAGATGTTAAAAAGTATTGCGAATACCATAGAGGCAATGGCCACACAACCGAAGAATGATACAACCTCCAAGACTTGTTGAAAGACATGGTCAATGATGGTCGTCTTCCRATCCCTCCAGGAGGTAGATATCTGACCATATGAAGCACAAAAGTCACCTGCAACACCCKRAGTTTACAACAAAAGGTGACATGAGCAAGAGTCAATAAAAGTTATAGCATAGGTTGAGTCGGAGAGTCCCTCCACCTAGACTTTTCTTTTTTCCTTTTTCTTTTCTTTTGTCGAGTCCATGTCAATTAGGAATAACTCTTGTCATAGTCATTAGCCTTCTTCCACAAAAATAAAATTTCTTTTTCTTTAATCTTTCTTTTCTTAGCCATTCARGTGCTTCAACTTCGATGATGAAACACAAGACCTCGCAAAACACTAAAAAATAAAAAAGCTAAAAAATGAATAAATTGTACATGCTCGAGAGGCCTTCTTTCAAAGCTCCACAAAAACAATCCTTCTCCCTCGATGCACCCTATCACAAATCAAAGCAAATCCCTTGCAACCCGTTTGAATCTTCTTGTGCCAAACAAGTACAAAAGAAGCCAATTTCTTTCACACCCACATCTTCCTACCCTCTGAGGTGCCTAAGAGGCATGAAGCAAAGCAAAGCGAAGTTGAAACCAAAAACAACTTGTGGTTTAGATAATACAAAAAAAGAAAAAGAAAAGAAAAAAAAGGGAAAAAGAAAAAGAAAGTCAAAAGGAAAAGTTTCAGCAACAATGAGTGATAAACTCTAGACCCAGCTTCACACATTGCAAAGTTCACAAAAGAAACATCAAAGCAAACACAAAGGGGCGAACATACATTGCAACAAGTTCGCTAGAAGCCTCACACCCCACACCTAGCGTACATTACAACCAAAAAAGCCCTCTCCAAATGAGCACTATCCAAGCCTCGCTAGGTCGTTACCRCAAAAGGTTTCATCCTAGGCAAAATGAGGCATCACCCCATCACTTGCACACACAAACTCATGAACTACGACCAGTCTGATTCCACTTGGATACGTAGGTAGCCTCTTCCCGAGGTTCGACCATATTAATAAAAATAAAAATAAAACAAAGAAGTCATTTGCATCATCGTGTTGGTTCGTTAATTTCTAGAAGTTTGAAGCACACTTCTTTAGTCTAGAACTTGACATAGGCTCAAGTTTGAACCAACATCTTTTAGCCAGCCACATCAATCCCCTCATCTTGTCACTCATAGTCACAAATTGAGCCATTTTTGTTTTGTWGATACCAAGCCTTTCTTTCTACAACCCTTAGGACTCTCTTACTCATCCTAATGCAATCATGTAGTTAGGCTCTTATTCATGTAGTCTAAATTCTGCTTCAATCAGCTCCAGCAATCTCGTGGGGGCTTTAATTTAATAGTGTCATGTCTAGCGCAACATAAAGTCCACTTCTCAAAGTGTGGGGGGCTTGCATTGACAGATAAGTCCTCTTCCCTTGTGCCTTTCGAGAAGGAGCAATAGAATCAAGTTGCTGACTTGAGTGGTCACAACCAAATCCAAGAACTAGCAGACATGGCACATCAGTGGTAACTCCAATAAGGTTGGGGGCTTTCAGCACCATTAAAGTCRCCATGCAAACAACTAACTCCACAAGGCATGGTCACAGTCCGTTGGGGGCCTTACGTTGGGATAAGAATTCTCATTCCAACAACAAGATCTCTTCTTGAGGGAGCAATAAACTTAAGTTCCAGAATTAAGTATACGTCATGGTTACAAGTCAAGAGTTAAGCATTCATCCCTAGGCAAATGCATCACTACTTCTGCCCAACACGTTTTCTCATTGATCTTCGCACTACCACTCGGAGTCATTAAGGC
>SNQN01000526.1:21023-40935 GCA_008642245.1 Bassia scoparia
CTTGATTACCCGTTCTTCGAGTAGATCGTTTAGGGCCATGGTTGAGAAGTAACGCTATAATGTAAACTTCTCTCCCACTGTGTCGCCAAGAAAACTTGTTGAGTAATTTTGTACCCTCACCAACAAGTCAACCGCCCAATGTTGTTTTTGGTTTGTAGGGGCTGCCCCTCTGTTACTAATTATATAAATAACCTTGTTAACAGAAAAAAATGGCTCCTAAGCATCATAGAAAAGTCAGAGGATCAGTAAGAAGTTAAGAGGATGTGAAGCAAGGATAAACATGTTATGCGACAAAACTGAAGCTTAAAATAAACAGACACTACTACAAAAGTGGATAACATATCACTTTTAAGAAGACCGTGATACCTTTAAAAACCGTCTCTTAAGTTAAGAAGCCGCTTTATTTAAAACGGTCTCTTAAAGTGGGTTAAAGAAATCTATTTGTTAAACCGGCTTATGTATTACTATCCTTTCATTGACATTTGACAGCCCACCGCACGCACTTAACCTCATGAGAAGCTAAATACCTCGTTAATCGTGTTCGTACTAACCTATTAAAATTATCTCTTTTTTTTGCTTTAAAAACTCCAAAACATTAAAAACAAAACTCTCTAATCTCCTCCTCACTTTATTCGCTTACCCTCACTTTCCCTTCTCTTCCCTCTCTCATCAAAACTCACACAACTCCTCACTCATTATTCACTCTTTAATTGCATCTCTCTTCTTACTCTATTAATTTGCATCAACACCTAAAATCATTTCGCTCGATTTTCCTATGTAATTCGAATTTGATTAGCAAGGTAAATTTCTATCATTTTTCGTTATTTTTTTTCGGATTCCTATTTTATTTCTGAGTTTTCGATGATTATACTTATGGTTTTTCGATTTTTTTGAATTTTTGTTTTTTGGAATGTTATCTCTCTTCTTTTTTTTTATGTAATTTGTTGAAGTGTATTCCAAATATTCATTAATTTTTTCTTTCTATTGAAAAATAGTAGTAATGCTGGCCCACTTGTATAATGTGATGTAAGTGGGGCCAGCTTTCTYTTTTTTTTWAAAAAWTATCTACCTAAGAGACCGATTATGTGTCAGAACCGGTCTCTTAGGTGGGTAACAAAGAGATCGTACATACGTCAGAACCGGTCTCTTAGACTATGTGCAAAGAGACCGGTTTTAGTTTAGAACCGGTCTCTTTGATCGATTTAAGAGACCGCAAATGATAACCGGTTTCTTTACCTAAGAGCCCTATCACCTAGAGCCCGATTGTTTTGCGGTCTCTTAGGCGTTTTTTAACCGGTCTCTTAGGCTTTTTTTGTAGTAGTGAGAAATGAAGAGAAACGAAAGCCATCCATTTATAAAGTAGGGATAGAGTCAGACTATAACTGTATCACAGGGATGGATACCTCCATGTTTACATAATTGGGAGAACAACGAACACGCTACTGATCCATTATAGGATGAACTACGCTACGCTAAACTATACTTGGCTACTAAGCCAAGTGCGGCTAAGGAAAGCTAAATGCTAAGAAAGATAGATGTTTGTTTGATTATGTGTTTGTTCGTCCTTTCTTCTGCTCCGGCTTCATCTATTTATAGGCCTCAATGGTAGAGATCATGGGTGGTTAACAGCAGGTATACCTTTGACGGTTTCTTTGTGCTCTTTCCTTAATATTTGAACCTTAGTGCTTTCCCTCAAAGCCTCCTTTGTCGCTTGATGCTTCCTGGGCTTTCTTCTGTTGGACCATTTCCATGTGAGTCACTTCTACCATAATCCCTTCTAGCGCTTATGTTCTATCGCTAGATTGAATCATTTAAGAAGCGCCAAGTATATATCGCTAGCACGAAGTATATTCTATCGGTCAACAAAGTCAAATGAGTATTTTTAATCAGTAACACATGTTCAAAACAGTCAATCAAAGTTTTTTACCTACATTAGTAGGTTACATTTGCATTGGGATCAATTTAAGAAGATAAGTTACAAAGGTAGGAGGACTATGTGAATGTAGGATTATTGGGAAAATAACGGGACTGTCATAAATCATCTAAAAAGAAGTTGTACATTTTATTATAGTGTAGTTTGCAAATATAGGTAAATTATATTAGTATGTAATATAGTGCAATGTAAAACATTAAAATATACTCCACATGTTCTTCACTAATGATATAATATGTATTTTGATGGTATAAAGACTTTTTTATAATACGATTGCGATATATATATATATATATATATATATATATATATCAACTGTTAGAACAATAAGAGGGTAGTAACGGATAATCACTCCAAGGCACGGAGAATACGCTTTCCTTTTAGTTTAATTTCGCCCCTCTAGGATCACCGGGTTACCACGAAATAACTAATGAGATACAATGGAGAGAACAACTTACTTTGTTGATCTACAAAGCAAGTCAAGAAAAAGAACTTTGTGTTTGAATTTGTAAGAACTCTCACTGAAAAGTTTGCAAGAAGTTTCAAWGAGAAAGCAAGTAATCAACAAGAAAAAACTTAAGAATATTTCAGTGTGTCTAGCAAATGAATCAAGCTAGCCTTTATAAGGCACTTAGAGTACTTCCACACCATATTCATGGAGTGATAACCCCATAAATCAATGCACATATGCCAAAATTCAATTTGATAGTTAATGGTGTTTATAACATTCAAACTCATACTTAAATTGATATACAACAGCTATTAATGCTAATTACAATCACATATCAATGCACTTCAGTAGACCCAACGACAAAACCATCAAATAGCATAAGAATAAAACCTGATCGCGCTTTTTAAAACGCATCAGAGGACCATATGGCGTGGCAACATTTGGTCAGGAAACAAAATGGGCGGCGCCACTCTGGTGGCTTGGCCGCCATTTGAGCTTCTGTCCGTTTTCCGCCCAAATTTCTTCCTAATGGGGTTTTTTACTCCATTTAGCCCTTTCTACTGACTTGTTGCGTTATAATTTACTTATCATATTCCATTTGCTCAAAGGTCCATTTATGCATAAAAGTTTCCAACAGCAACCACCCACCTACTTAAATCCTCAGCATACACCAAAAGACCACCCATCCCATCACCCTAATCCTCCATGAGAAAACATTGAGTAACCAAGAATGAAGCAGCAGCTGAACTTTTATTATAAATATAGTAACTGTTAAATAAGACAACTTCTTCAAGGACTCAACCATCAACACCTGCGAAGAACAAGCAGCATATATATCAATAATATTGATACAAAATGCATATGAAATGAATGCAATTGTTACAAATGTGCAAGCAACCAGAAATTGAAATAACCAACCTTTATTAATTACACACTGTCAATTGTTCAATCATCGATTAGGCATATCACTAGACGAGAAGGCCTTCATAATTCAGAACCTGTGCAAAATTATCATGAATGAAGAGAAAATTAAAAGCAATTTTGGCAATGACAGAAACAAATTCTTATAAATACACTAAAAGAATAAATGATAAAACCCACAATAACATTACCAAGATTAATTTTTCGAATTGGATTTGGGTTTGAATTGAATTAGAGGTTTGAAATTCGTGCGTTGGTGGTAGTGGGCTTGCAGTGGCGTGGCAGTGGCGTGGGGCTGCAATGGCCGTGGATATGCAGTGCGGTGGGAAGATAGGTGGAAATGGGGCTGTAGTTTTGTTTTCTTGTTTTTATATTTATGTTTAAAAAATACTAAAATTAACCATTAGTTTTAACTTAGTTTTGTTTAATAAATCATTAAGGTTATAATGTAGATAGTTAATAATTCAAGGGGTATAATAAGAAGGGCTAAAAAAATGGGGGTATATTGTAGAAAAGTGTTTTTTACAAGGGTACCGTGTAGAAAAATCCCAAATTTAATGTGAATTGGGTCCACACAATTTAAATTGCATTTGTCAAATAGTACGAGCTGTTCAGTTCAATTAGTTCAGTCGGTTCTTGTTAACCATAGTATTTTAGTTATAATTAAGTTCGTGTTTGATTTCAGTTTCAATGTGTAAACAATTTCAGTTAACAATTATTTTATTCACATTAGTCCAGTTTTATTAATTTACAGTTCAGTTGCCGTTTTTTCTCGATTTGACTAAATTTGTTCATTTCAGTTTCAATTATTTCATTTTGAACTTAATCGGCTTCCATTTCATTTAAATTGAGTTTAGTTTTAACATAGCAGTTTGACGTCTTTAATAGATTATTTTGTTTTCGTTTCTTAACGATTAATTTTCGGTTGGAGAAAGTAAAACTACTATTAGTTATACATAATATACAACATATATATATATATATTATATATTATATATATTATATATATATATATATATATATATATATATATATAAAGTTCATCAGTTTCGATTTGAGGTAACTATTTGTCTATAACATACATGAGGGAAAAGTGGTCTATACACAAATTGTGTAATAAAATAAAAAAAACTAAATATAAAGTAAAATATGTGGTCAAAAAATTCAAGTGGTTTGCAACAAAATCAGTCTAAATTATGTTAATCTAGATAAGTCTATATCAATTTAGGTAAGTTTGATTAAAATATTAAGTAATTTATGTCAATTATACGTAGATTATGTAAATACTATGGTAAGTTTAATGTCAATTTTAGTTAAGATGATGTAAATGATAAGCTAAGTTTATGTGGAAAATGGTCTTGGTTTACCCATTGGGTAAATTAATCCACTTTCAATAAGAATGTAATGAATTAGTGACTAAGTGAATTCAACTCCTTGTTTTATTAATTTTTTAATGTTTCTGATTAGTAGTGGGTAAATTACCCACCGCGGTTAGACGTAACAAGTCCAATATTATGTCAATGAATACGAATTATGTAATACCTATGCGTAGAGTCTATTGTCAATTTTAAGTAAGTTCTATGTAAATATTAATATCTATGTCATTATACGTAAAAATAACTCTGTAATTATTACATGTTAATCTGGTTAATGCATTATTACAAATAAGGGCGGTAATTTTAAAGAAATATTTTTGGTTATTGACCTTAAGTTTCAATTTAGGTTCATTCCAATTCAATTAAGTTAAGTTCAGTTGCATATCAATTCAAACTATTATCCAACCTTTTCAGTTTAAGAAATTAATTTCAAGTTTCAAGTTTGGTTCAGTTGAGTTTGTAGTTCAATTTCCCGTTTGTTTAGTTCATAGTGCAGTTCAATTCTAGTTAGTTCTGACAGTTGATTTTCAGTTATCAATTTGAAGTCAGTTCAGTTTCCAATCAATTTTCATTAACATTTCAATTTTTATAAAATTCTAACCAAACTGTGAGCTCTAGCTCAATAGTCATACAGTAATGAACCCAACTTACCCAAGTTGTTAGTTTGTTACTACGTAGGGTGCCCATACCAAAACAACCATAACTTGCAGCTATCTATGAGTAGAGCCGGGTGAAAAACTGACCCAACCCGATAACACTCGACCTGAACTAACTGAAATAAGCGGGTAGGGTTGGGGTTTCAACCCGTTTATGTATATGGGTCAACCTGAACACGAACTAATTTATAAACTGGTTAGGTTAGTGTTCAGATTGTCAACCTGAAAATAACCCGCCTAACCTGCTTAGTAAACGGTTAGGTGTTCAGGTCGGGTTCAAACCCGATTTTATACCCAAGTAACCGTTATATTTCCTAATCGTCCTAATACTCTAATAGCTAATACTTTTATTTTACTGGGGCTTGGCCCAACTTTATTTTTTACCCACATATATATTAAAACCCTAATTTACTCAATTACTCTTTCGCCTCTTCATACACTTCTACAATTCTCTGTTTAATGAATTCAGACATTCAGTCTTCATTTCCCTCTTTCATTTCAATACAATTCATTCTTCAAAAGTTCTACTGTTATTACAAGTTACAATAGGCAATACTTCTTTCTTCATACTCGACTAGTACAATTCATCAAAAATTTCCCAAATCGATTTTGCTGTTGATTCTTTTCTTCATACCTCGACTAGTACAATAATGCTTATCTCGTTCCCAAATTGTAAATTACGATTTTTTTTAATTTTCGATTTTTTATTTTCAATTACTTCTTGGTGGTTACTGAATCTTGTTATGTTGTTTCGCCTTTTGCTGTGCTTAATTTTTGTTGTTGTTATTCGACTTAATTTTTTTTTTTTGTGTTTATTCGATCCTGTTGCTTCGCCTGTTCTTTTTTTTTTGTTGTTCGCCTCTTTTTGTTATTCGATCTTGTTGTATGTTGTTATTTTTGGTGGCTGATTTTTATGTGTGCTGTAAATGTGATATAATTTTCTATTTTTATGTGTGCTGATTTTTTTTTAAAATAAGTTAACAATTACTTTGTTCGATTTTTATGAATTATAATCTTATTTATGAATTATTGCTATTTTATGATTACTTGCTGATTTTAATGAATTTTCCTTTTTTTAATCTGTGATATTATAATCTATTATTGTTAGGTGAAATTTGTGATATTACTGTTAGTTATCTTAATTTATAATCTGATTATTGTTTTAATTTGGTTTTTGTAGAAAATGGATCCTATTGACAGTTGTTTGAAATCTGACGGTGAACAAGTTCAGATCACAACCAGTTGCTGCACCACTAAGAGAGCTCAATGAAGCACTTTATTAATGTTTTTAATGTTTTTAAATTAATTTGGTGAACTTATTTTTGGACATTATTTGTGACAAGTATTATCTAATATCAATTATGCATATTATATATAATTATGATTATTGAATGAAATCGCTCATTTGGCATTTTTGGCAGCTTATTTCTCAGGTTATAAACATAGTGTAAACAGGTTGAATTCAGGTTAGTTTGAACCAATTAAGTGCTTGATTAACATAAATAGGTTACACGGGTTTAGTTCAGGATCACCCGAACCGAAAAAAATCAGGTTAGGGTGAAGGTTTCGACCCATTAATCTAAACAGGTCGGTTCAGGTTTGAGGGTTTCAACCGTTTATTTAGAGCGGGTCAACTGAAACGACCCAACCGACCTGCATTGCCAGTGCTAATCTAGATCTAAACAATACAAGTATACTGTATATAGATTAGCAACGTCTTTGATACGAAAATTGTAGTCTCACTGAACTATCTAGAGTCTAAACAATACAAGTATTATATATTACATCTTGCCAACAAACTAAAAAACAAAAATCAAAAACGAAAGTAACAAATAGAAAATAATTAATATGCATATGTAAATATATGTTAATGGAAAAAAAACTGTTAATATAATACATAGATAATAGAGAAAATACATGATAGAGCAAGCATCAGGATTATCATCGCTAAACATGGTGTGTAGTGTTCTCGAAAGGAGTCATAGGATCATCAACCTTCCTGACAAAATTAGCAGGAGCTTTCTTGTCGTATGCACCTGCGATGTAAGGGTGTCCACCACTGAGTAGGCACATAAGGCCATAACTCTACTTTCTTCTTCGTTGATTTTGCTGCTGCTATCACCTTCTTTGAATCCGTATACCCTGTTACTGTCACCTTTTGTGTCTTCATATCCACATCCACTGTTTTCACCCCTACTCCGTCGTCGTCAATCGTCAATCGTCATCCCAATCCAAGCAAAATTAATTTCACAATCCGTCAGTTTATTATTACTTATTCCTCCATCAATCAAAACAAAACAATTATTTATTTAAACATATTCTGCTTATATATTCTCCAGTTCATCAACTGCCTAGCTACTACGATTCGATTCTTTATATACAACAATCCTCATATATGATAATCCAGTACGACAATCATCCTATCATTAAAAGTTAAAACAATTATTTATACAAGTACTACTGATTATAGTACTGTGTTTTTATGATTTGTTGTACTCAATTATTATATATGTACCTGATACTATTCCAAAATCTATTTGGGACTCCATATTTGATGTTCGATCTTCATAACTTGCTTTACGAATATTATAATTTCGATTGCTGCGTACTAGTGTCATATAACTAGTTCATAACTCATAAACTTGCAAAAATTTGGTCAAATAATTTATTTATACCAAGTATATTTTTGCAAGTCACGTACTCTGATTATTTTGATATTTATAGCATAAATAATTTAAAGTTACTTAAAATATTAGTTAAAAAAATAAAAGAAGTTAAGGAATAATATTACGAGTACCTTTGAGTCCAGACAATGCTTTCTTAATTTTTCATAGCACAACCTTCAACAATCAATCCTTGAGACCTTTAGATTAACAGTTGTCATTAGCTTTCGCTCTTTACTTCCTCTATATGTCCACCCACTGTAACTGCAAATTACCCTAGTTACAAGTACATATCACCTAAGAGTACCACCATTGAGACCCACGCCCATTTCTAGTGACATCCAGAAACTATGACGATAACTTCTACTAGAGAACGATTCTACTTTGAATTCTAAATTGTATGGCGAGAGATGTTAGAAATAAAAGAGTCACAGGCTCTGTAGTTCAAATATAAGCACGTTAGAGTACTACTATATCTATAAATACATTAACAGTCGCTAACGATAGACGAAACAAATTCAAGATATCTACATTCATATTTCTGCCATCGTATAATGTACTCACATACACAAGTAAAGAAAGAGAGAAAAAAAAAACTGGACAATAGCACAGAAACGACTCCCATGTTCTAAATCAGTTCGTCTACTCTGTTGAGTTTCATGGTTTGCAAGCGCTTCTAAACTTCTCTTGCACTAAAGTATCAGCAAATACACTATTTTGTAGCTCTCAAACTCATTATTCTTTTGGATGGTACCTACTACATATGAATAACATGGATTCTTTCACCAATAATAGTCAATTATCTTATACTTATCTACTTTTATCTATCTACTATTATATTTGCATCATCAGCTTCTAAACAACAATGCTCTATACGCTGCGATCTCGTGCTACAAGAGTGTGAGTAATATTTTACATCTCTATCATCCACAAATTTAGTGAGAGATTATTCCTCCCTGCAGTTTTTCTTTTCATTTTGTATGTGTTTCTGTCCTTAGAATTTCACATATGATTAGTGAAACGTGAAACAATATACAATCGAGTAGTCGAGAGAAGCACAAGTTTGATCAAGTTTGTGTTTTATCAGCGAGCGTAATATAAGAAGAAAGAAGTATTGCATATATTGAGAACTTGAGATTATTCCTAAGCTTAGTTAATAGAACTATTATCTTAATATCTCTAGATTTTTGGTTTTATCTATCGACTGAGTTAGCACATTATAGATTATATTTATACTTCACAACTTCACGAAACAATTAGAGGTTTCCATAACGCTCTAATCTGCAACCAAAGTGAGTCTTGCCTGTTCTTCTTTAGATTCTTTACTTTTTGTTGCGGTCTGAGCAAGTTGTGCTTTGATTTGCACAATGTGTGGACTTTCCATGTGTGTTGCTCTGTTTGCTTGATCAAAGCAGAAATAAACCCTGATCTTGCAATCTATTATAGAGTCAACATGTCTTGTTTGTTGTGATTTGAGACTATATTAGTTATATAGTATTCTTCCTATCGTTTCAAAATAGTTTACAGTGTAAAATTTGTATCTCTTTATATTGTGTAGTCTGAGATGATTTAATCTAAATTAATGGTCTATTCTTAGTCGAAAGAGCTTTCATATTTGCTTTATATTTTCTTATAATATTTTGTTGTGTGTGTTAGAAGATTTGTCTCTCTGTTAAATTTCACACATTCACAAAGAAAACTTTAGTAGCAATATTAACTATTATTTGTTATGGGTAGAATTGAATTTTTTTATAATTTATTTTTTCATGATCAAATTAGGTATTTAAACTACTTAAATAAGCTCAGTCAAGTGAAGTGGAAGCAGGGGATGTTATTTATATTATGATTATTAATATAGGTAAGTAAATAAATAATTAGAAAAGGTAAAATAATTAATAGTCATAAGTCATAACATTTAAATAATGTGTTAGAATAAATAATATAGTAAGATGACCAACTATTATTATGTTAGTTTTATTGTATCTGAAATGTAATGAGTTAGGAGTTGACATCATTAGATGTATAATATGAAATTAGTTATATGTGTAGTTTTTCCATTGAGATTTGAGATAGTTTGTGAGGAGAAAGTGACTTATAGGTTATGGGTAATACTCTATTTTAACATAAATTTGGGTGAGTTTATAGGTGGCTTATCATTGGCCAATTGCATTTTGATTGTGAGGGGGGTATTAAACTCTCTACATCTCACTGAAGTCCCCCTTAAGGTTCCCTCATATTTAGTAAGGGCGCAGAAAGGTGCACAGTCGAGACTCTCAACAAAAAAAAATTTTAAATTTTGCTTACTAGTTCGAACCTCTTTCAAAGTTTCCACTAAATTGAAATGGAGAAAGTATGTGTGTGATTATCACAAACAAATATGAAGGACCAATCATGCAACAACACATGTCCAGCAAAGTCAACATTTGACTTTCGTTATTAGGAAGTTTTTGTACTCTTTCCTATTCTATTACATTTTCTTCCTTTTTTTAATTTCCTCAATTTGTTTTATTTATTTTACAAAATGATTTTATAAATCACCAAAATATATTTCAAAAATTCAAGAAATAAATTTAGAATAAATTAGAAAGTAATTTTCGAAATATCAAAATTATTATTTCGAAATATCATAAATTAAAAACAAAAAACATTTTTTTTTATCAAATAAGCAGGAAAATTTTATAGCTCAAGAACAAATACAACCGAAACACCCTTCGAAAAGGGAAAACATCAAAACATCAGGAGAATAAATTGTCTGTCTAGTTCTTATCTGCTCGGCTAAGGCTACTCCTATTTAACACATTCATCCTATAATATAATTAATAGTCACTCTAATATCAATACAAGTGGACCTAATGCTAGGTACAGTCTTCTCCCAAAAAGCACGATTTCTCGCCCTGCAAATCAAATAAAGTGCAGCAGAAAAAGTAGCACTTATCACTTGCTTCTGGAATTTTATTCCTTTGACCCGTCGTCTCATCCAATTTAAAAAAAATGAGGGATGGAATGCCACTTAAAATCCACAGCAAACCAACTAGTAACCTCATGCCAAACACCAATGCTAAAAGGGCAGCCAAACAATAGGTGATCCTGAGTTTCATTTGCATCCTCGCATAAGCAACACAGATTGTCTTGGCAAATATTAAATCTATGTAACCGATCCTTTACTTACAGCCTGTTGAGAGCCATTAACAAGAAAACGAAGCTATGCTTGGGCAATGTTAATCTATTCCAGACAATTGTGTCCCAATGTACCTTAACACTTTGTTGTTTGATGTGCTTATAAGCCTTTGCAATTATATATTTAGCCCTTGATGATGGCTGCCACAACTTTTTATCAAAACCACTCAAAATATCTTTAGTAGAGCATACTAGCTTCCAAATCTAGCTTGCCGAGCTTGGAGGCTTATATCTCCACCAGTCTTGGTCACGTACATAAACTTGATGAACCCAACGAACCCATAAATCATCTTTTTTCTCAGAAATATTCCCAATGATCTTCCCCACTTCTACACGGTTCCATAACTCAATGTCTCTTATGCCCAAACCACCATATTTTTTTGGGGTTGATAACAGTAGTCCATTTGACATACCTAATACGCTGGCTAAGAGAGCTTCCTTGCCATGGGAAATCTCTACAAACTTTATTAATTCGACTGATCACTCGCTTGGGAAGAATTAAGAACTGCATCCAATATGAATAAATGCCCATTAAAACGGAATTAACCAAAGTAAGTCTACCCACAAAAGATAAGTTCCTTGATTGCTAAGATCTGATTCTCAAAGTCATCTTCTCCACCAACTTGTCACGATCAACAGCAGCAAGCCTTTTAGAGTTAATAGGAGCACCCAAATAATGAAAAGGCCATTGCCCCTTCAGGAACCCTGAAGCCACACACAAAGACTCAATATCACCAGAATCCATATTGGCACTATAGATCTCAGATTTGTGTCTATTAGCAGCAAGACCAGAAGTTGTTTCAAAAAGAGTGAGACCTTTCAGAAGCAGAATACAACTTTGTCTATCACCCTTAGAAATTTGCATAAGATCGTCTGCAAAACACAAGCTATTCAAGCTTAAACGTTTGCATCTAGGGTGAAACGAAGAGAGGCTTTTTTTTCCAATATAAGAATAGATCCGAGTGAGGTATTCCATACAAATAACAAAAAGTAAAGGAGATAGGGGATCACCTTGCCTTAGACATCGTTTTGCCTCAAAGAAACCATTACATGTGCCATTGTTAAGAAGAGTAAAGCTCGTTGAAGAGACACAGGTCATAACAATCTGAGTGAAATGAGGAAGAAAACCTAGAGCAACAAGAATCTCCCTCAAGAAATCCCAGTGAATTGTATCATATGCCTTCTGAAGATCAATCTTCATTATACACCCCTTAGAGGTATTCTTCCTTGTATAGTGCCTGATGATGTCTTGACAAACCAAAATATTGTTAATAATATGGTGACTAGTGACAAATGCTCCCTGACATGTGGAGATAATATCTGGCAATATGAGCTTAAGTTTAGAGCATAACAGCTTAACAATGATTTTATAAACCACATTGCAACAAGCAGTGGGTCTATAATCCGTAACAAGAGCAGGGCATTTCACCTTGGGAATCAAAGTGATAGAGGTACTATTAAACGCTTTGAGCATTTTCCCTTTGTCAAAGAAATCTCGGATGGAAACCATGACTGATTTCCCTATAATCTCCTACGCATCCTTAAWAAACTTGCTACTATAACCATCCGGCCCAGGACTTTATCATCGGGGATACTCCATAGAGCATCCTTGATTTCATTATCCGAGAAGTTCAGATCCAACAAGGTTCTATGATGATCAGACAACAGTGGTCCTTGTTCCATAATCTTCCTTTTAACTTTTGTTCTGCTAGCGGGAACATGTTGCATGAACCGGAAAAAATGATCAATAAACCGCGCATTAACCTCCTGRTGGATATGAATCCAGTGGCCATCACCATCTTGAATGATATTTATTCGATTAGAATGCTGTCTCATTTTCAAACGTTTGTGAAAAAGTCTTAGTATTATCATCTCCCTC
The DNA here is from genome assembly GCA_008642245.1 of Bassia scoparia. Lineage (NCBI taxonomy): Eukaryota > Viridiplantae > Streptophyta > Magnoliopsida > Caryophyllales > Amaranthaceae > Bassia > Bassia scoparia. The sequence goes on from SNQN01000526.1 coordinate 34,080, forward strand.
TAGCACCCAATCACACTTTGCCTTTTGACGAAGAAAGCTTTGAAGATCTGAGAAGGCTAACTTATAATTTTGGCGAGCTTCAAATTCCAAGTGGCTAAGCTGAACATTCCTAGGGTCCAGGTGCAAGGCTTCCTGACAGTCTTTAAGTCGCATAAGAGCGTTTTTCTCAGCCAACTCAACATCCCCTATATTGGAATTAATAAGCTTTAGATGTGGCTTTAGAAGCTTCAGTTTTTGTTGCAACTGATAGAGTTTGGTACCAGACACCTGACGTTCCCAGACTGCCTGAACACAGCTTTTGAAATCAACAGAGGTGCTRCACAAATTGAAATAACGAAAAGGTCTCATGCCCTGATCATCCTTGTAACAACTCAACATGGCTAGACAGTGATAAAAAAGGTCCTCAGGCAAGAAGATTACAGTAGCAGAACAATAAGCATCAAACCAAGCATGATTAGCCATCATTTGATCTAATTTAGCAAGAACCCTATGCTCACCATCTTGCTTATTGGTCCATGTATAGTACCTCCCAACATAATTAATGTCTATCACACCACAATGTTGAATACAATGTAAGAAGGGGAGAATTTCCTGTTGAGACACAGGATTTCCAATTCGTTCATCCATTGACAAAACGTTATTGAAGTCACCCATTAACATCCAAGCATCATGTATTGTGTCAATTATATCACACAAGTGATTCCAAAGAGGAACCCTACTTTGTCTATCATTATGAGCATAGACAATGGTGCAAGCAACCTTGGCATTTATGAAAGGTTGTATAATGCAATGAACCAACTGATCAGTACATAAGCGTATATCCAATGAGAAAAAACATGGGTCCCAAGCTACCACAATCCTTCCTTGCCACGCAGGGAATATTTGTAGTAATACACAACAGGAAAGTATTCAGATAGCAAGCCAAGGTTCTTAGCTTTAACCTTGGTTCAAGGAGGCTAATTAGCTTAATATAGTGAGTAGAAATCATTCTTGCACACTAGATTGTTTAGGTTTTGCTATTTAGCCCCCTTTACATTCCAACACATAAGTTCTATCCATGGGAATAGGGTTGCCAGCCCTCCCCTAGCACAGTACTCTGGACATCCAACAAAGTTCTGTAGTTGTCTCCTGAGGATCTCCTCAACGTGGTCAAGTGCAAAGCTTCAAAATTGTTGGTAAGGAGTGATTGGTGGGAAACACCCTTCGATGAGCAGAATGTCTAGCCTGAACCTGAGTAAAACCATCCGTAACAATCACTTTAGGAGCTTGCGGTGGAGCAGGAACTTCCTGGTGAATCGGAGCCTCCACTACTTGGTTTCCATGTTTGTTTCACTTTAGCCCTATAGTCCTTTTGAGAGTGCCCAAACTACTTGCATTGAGTGCATAATATTGGTATCCAATCATACGCCACAACTGCCTACATTAGTTCCACATTCATTCTCAAGGTCACCGTAGTAGGAAAATCCTAAATACCTCAGCAACCACAACACCTTAGCATAAGACTCAGTCCTTCTTTTCTATGGTTGTATCAAGCTTTATTGGCTCCCCAATAAGCTCAGCAATCTTGAAAAGCGAATTTTTCCCAATACTTAACATTAAGATTCGGGAATTCACCCAAATTGGAACAGACTACCTCATCAGCAATCACAGTATCTGGGTTCCATTGTTTAAACATCACTGGCTTAGAGTCAACGTAGAAATGGCCATTATGAGCCGCATCACGACTCCATGTCTTAAAACGAACCACAAAATTCTCTTTCCCACCGGAATAACAGTCCTACACCCATCTTCCCCAATACGTCTGAGAAACCATCCATCAATTGAGCAGGTGGGGTGCTACAAGAATAAAGCAACGAACAGAGGTCCTCCAAAAGTCCAGTTCTCATTAACATCTTCAATCGAAATGTTAGGTTTGGTTTTAACTTTAGAAGAAGTAGGAGAAGTCAACAAATGTCCATTAACAGTCCTATTTGAATTAGCATTCACCATTGTCTCAGTTAAATTCGTAGAAATTACATGCTCGGGATATTCACACCACATCAATTCAAATTCTCAGTCATATCACAAATTGAAGAGCTCGTAAGCATTTGTCGTCATAAGACTTAGCAAATTCGTAGCTTGCACAGTTCGGATATGAGAGGTACCTTGCAATTCCACCAAACGCGAGAATTGATCCTCAAATCTTGTTGTTGCTGCAATTCACGAAGGAAGATCTCGGTGAAATCACCTCTTCATCGGAGCTGCTATCCAATCAGAAAAACCCTCTTCAATCAAGATCTCCTTCCAACCCCTTTCCAAATCACGCTTAATCGAGTGCTTCCATTCGACTTAGGTTGATTCTTACTAATTGAGTGCTCAGTCACCTTTTTCCCTTCCCTGACCTTTTTGGGCGGCGCGCCGACTCCTGCCATGGCACGCACCTCACGGGGTAGAGAACTGCGCCGCTGTTGAGAGGATCAGTGGAGAGAGAAAACTAAGTCGTGTTCTAAAAAAAACATTATATTTTCCAAACTAATTATTTGTGAAATTTAAAAAATATTTCATGGATTACTCCATTGAAGCATATTATTTTTTCCATTGAAGATCCTCCATGGGAGCCGTCCAACAAAACTTTGGTATGCATGGTATTGATAGTGACGTTGTTCTGTGGCATCAGATTGTTACACCGCATTTTTCTTGATTTTTTTGGAATTTTTTCGATGATTTTCATTACTACACCATTTATCGTTGGTTGTCGCGCGCCTTCCTTGGAGTTTTAACTTCAGTTGTTCCGATGAATTGAAGAAGAATACTTGAGAAAATAATGTTGTTATACCATGTAGGCCGGGTTGGCTTATTACTCCTTCCTAACCTCATCTCCTGTACATTACTTCTGATTTAGGAGCAAAACATGAGACATAAACTTTTTTAGAAAATTTATAATTATCCTTGACCTCATTTTTAAAACCCTTCGATGTAATATTCATGAATAAAGAATCACATTTTGTGCGATTCATGTCAATGGCCGAAATTTATAGTAGATCGACATTGTTTTCCATTAATTAATTATACAAAAATGGGGATTTTACTAATTTATATTTTTAAAAAATAATTCTAGCTAAATACTGATATTCTAATGCATTAGCCGATTAGTAGGACTGTAGTTTCCATAATACCATTGTTATCAATCACGACTTGCAGAGTTTGTTGGAGAAGATCCAGCGACATGGGTTATGTTACTAGAGATTTTTTTTTCATCAATAAATTGCAGTTTTATTTTCCCTTGCAAAGGGTATATATTTAGTTCAAGCAATGTCATCTTTACCTAATGCAACCAACTGCTTCAATTTTAGAAAATAAATAATAAATTTAAATTTGCCTTATCAAAATTAATGTGTCAATTAATACAGCCACGTATTTTAAAATTGAATTAGTATATCCGTGTAAATATATTGTAGAATATTTTTTGGAGAGATATAAGCAAAAAAGAAACAAGTTAACTATATTTTTGGAGGAAATAAACATAATCATAGTGAAAGAATATTTTGATTTTATTTACCACTTTCCTTATGCAATTTTTACAAGAATATTTAGGTTGCTTCATAATTAATAGAAATTTTGACTGAATATGATATGGAGTAGATCGTGGAGTTAAAGGGATTTGTCACTAGCAAATGAAAACTTAGGATTTTTTATAATAGTCAGGTAGGTTATGTCACCACATATGTTGGCAATGATGACCAAATATTTTTTTGAACATGATCTAACAACGAATTGACGCAAAACCCTAAAGGCATAGTGGTTACCTTCAACTAACCTTCGTCTTCTTCATCCTTGGGCTATTGAGTTGAAACTCCATTAATGCCGACGATCGAGACATAGCTGATAGGTGATGATAAACTACGAAAAAATTCCCAAAAATCTTGAAAATTCCGATCTCATAATCTGGTCATATATAAAATTTCATGCTTTGTGCTACGTTTTTCAATGGATCATTGACATATGATTCAACATCAGTGGAGTTCAACACAAGCATCAATGGCTCACTAAAACATAAACTTTTGTTCAACACCAAAGTCATTGTTCTTCAAATCTGAATTTCTAGACTTTCGTTTTAAGGAAATCAAAATTTCTTAATTTCTGGAAGAAAAAATTTGTAATTTTAATTTTCTCAAAAAATGATACTTTGATATTCGTAATTATTTATAAAATTATATTAAAAATTAATTTCCTAATTTCTGAAATTAAAAAGAAAATTGGATTATTTAATTATTAAAGATAGTAAAAATCCATAAAAATAAAAAATTCCATAATTAAGAGAAATTACCAAATCGCCTAAGTCAATAGTTGACTTTGCTAGACACTTGTTGCTACATGATTGTTTCCTATTACTGTTTGGTATAGTCCATTTTGAATGGACCATATTAAGATTATATATATATATAATTATATATATAGTATATATATATATTATATTATATATATATATTATATGTATATATATTATATATATATATATATATATATATATACAGAGAGAGAGAGAGAGAGAGAGAGAGACCCACATATTTAATTATAAGTATATTGCTAGATTAAATCGTTGCCTTTCATTTCGAGATCCTACGGTCAAGTTTAGAAGTTTTCACCTAAGGTTTAAGTTTGACCTAAGGGTTTGGTTTTCACATGATCTTTCCTATATATATATATATATAAATATAATATATATATATATATAACAATAAACATTAATGATCTCTCTCTCTCTTCTAGTTTTTAGAGAGAGAGAGAGGCTCCCTCTAGGTTTCCCTTGGAGGGTCTCCGTGCCCCTTATCGGGCTTTTGGTTCCGTTTAGGCAGTTGGTTTTGGTCACGCTCTCACTCTTCCTTCTCCTCTGTTCTTTTTCCGATCAGTCGGGCTTCCCTCTCTGCTTTGGGGCCCCACCGTGCAAGGGGTGGGGTTTCAGCCTCCCCTTTTTGGCCTATGGAGATAGGGGCGGTGTTCGATTGAATTTCTCGTGGTGGGGCATCTTCCTGGCTTCGCGGGGTCTTACGGCTTCTTGGGGTTCTCTTTTCCTGGTTTTTCTGTTCGCGTGGGTGTGGGCGATTCCGGAGTCGATGTTCGGGGGTGGTCGCTGCGTTTCTGTAAGAATGGTGGCGGCTTGTTGCTGGTGCGCTATGGGTTGCTTGGCGAGGGTGCTGGCGTGCAGGAGGGCTGGGTGGAGTTGCTACCGGGTGGTTGGGGGGCCCTACGTGTGTGGGGGTTGGTGTTGTTCACGGTTGAGGCTTCGTTGGATGTTTATCTGCTTCTTAGGGTTTTCGTTTTTTGTTTGTTTTAAGTGTTTTATTTTAATTGTTTTGTTTAGTTGGGTCATTGTCTTGGTTTCTTGGTCGTTGTTTCTTGTTCTTTAGTAAGCGCAGATTCGTCTCTCAGAGGGCTTCTCTTTGTGCGTCTGTGTTCTTGCCTCGTGTTGGAACTATGGTTGATCTTTTCTTTGTTTGGTATGAAGGGTTTGGTTACGGCACGGGCTTTGTTTCACGCAAGAGCAGAGACTGGTTTTCTTTTTGTTTTTCCTTTGTCAACTGCTATAAAATGGGATCCTTTGGATCATTTTTCGCGAGTGTGTGCGATTGGATCATTGGTTAGTAGTCATATCTGTCTATGGTATTGTTGTGGCTGGAGATCTTTTGCTGGATCAACTGGATTGATTTATTTTCACAACTACATTGGATGATAGTCCGGCTACCAGAAGGCTATTTTGTCAGCGTACTTTTAGGCGCCCGTGCGATTTTGAATATCAAATGTCATTGTAGCTCCGTCTTGAAAATGTTTCTGTTTGGTCTAGTTGGATTTGTTTCTTTGCTTCCTTTTACTTGTGGATGTCGTATGACTTTTAATTAATGAAACGATCTTTTCCTTCATCTATATATATATATATATATTGAAGACGAATTAAATATCGTAAGTGGGTTAAAAACTAGATTTAGATTGGAGAGAGAAACAAATGAAATTGCATTATTCAATGAAGTAATTTATTATTTCAATGGAGCACATTCAAGCGGTTAATTTTGATAGGTTTGTAACCGTATCAACTTTCACTACAAACAATCAAGTATCTGAATTTAATTAATTTGATAAAGTTTAGGTTTGTTTTTGATTTTATATTCACTTACTATACCTTACCTTTGATTATTTTTATATCAATTACACTTTGGAATTTCAACATTTATTTTATTTATTTGTTATACAAAGGATTAATTTTTTAGCATCGATGTAGAAAATTGTTTGAAAAAGAATTGATACTTTGAATGATTAAAAAACAAATTTATGTTATAATACGAATTCATATTAATGTATGAAAAAGAAAAAAGAAATTGAAAGCAAAAAATCTTATATAAATAAAAAAAGGTGCAAAGACGAAAAAAATTACACTTTTATATTAAAAAAAATTATTTTCAAAATCAAAACAAAAAAACAATATTTATTTAACTACAAATACGATTTAATTAAAATAAATTAAAATTAAAAAATTAAAATTTAATAAAATCTTATCTAAAAATAAATAGAAAAATAACATAAAGTAACAACTATTTTTAAAAGACTATGCACGCATATGTGTGCGTTTCTTACTTGTATGTACTAAAATCATGTGATATTATCTTGTTGTTAAGAGCAGAGACTCTGGGGTGATGTCCTGGTAGACCTTTACTACACTCCCTTTCCTAGGGCTGAGTAGCTTTTGGTCTGGACCTGAATCTGGATCGTCGGATCGAATCGGACCGTCAAAATAATTCGGTCTAAGTCCAAGTCCACAAATATATGGATTCAATTGTGACACCCCCGCCTCCACTTGTCATCGCATCAACAGACATCAGCACGG